>WJEZ01000930.1:0-21392 GCA_009869925.1 Thalassaphorura encarpata | reverse complement strand
TCTTGTTCTAAATAATTTTGTCAAAATGGGGTGTGGAACTCAAATGGTCAAAATTTTTCTCTTCGTCACCAATTTCATATTTGTGGTAAGATTTTTTGTACCTTAATTTTTATCTGGAAATTTTGGATCAGGCAGAATTGAGCCTATTTTTTAAATTGTTGTTTTTTGTACAGTTGTGTGGAATTGGATTGATTGTTTTTGGAGCCTTGACGTATAGTGGATATCAAAAATATTTGGGAGTACTTGAAGAACCCCTTGGGGCTTACCAGGCTCCACCAATTCTTGCGATTGTTCTTGGCGTCATCGTATTTGTCATTGCATTTGCAGGATGCTGTGGGGCCATTCGGGAGAGCAATTGTTTGATGATGACGGTGAGTTCATTAATCTTAGATTTTCATGATTCTAGAATAGTATTCAGAACTATGGAGCTAGAGTAGTAGAGTAGTTAGTTGGGCTAAATACGTCTTAAAGAAAAAATTCTACAAAGATATCAGGTTTTGTCTGGTATAAATTCCAGTACTTTTTCCTTACAGAGTTTTACCTTAACTTATACTTAAAAAATATTCACCATTATGCTCACATCATTTAAATTATTCTCAGCCAACGTTAAATTTTATTTTGTTCGTTTTTACATTATTAACATAACAAATTGTCTGGAATTGACTTGCTGGCACTGTGGCACTGGTGATAAAGGCTCAACATTTATCTTCATCAGACATCCGTTGACGAGGGCAAATGCCTTGCCCTCAATAATATTTTGTCTATTATTGCACTCAAAATCGATTCGTTGAAAGGTATTAACTTGAGTAGATGGAAACGATAACAACTTGTTTTGGCCGAGTTTGACTGATAAGGATAATTCTAGTGTAGATTATCATATCAGTCATACTCATAGGTAATAAACTTGTCAGTCATACCACTCTGAACCAGGAAAACTAATGTACGTAGTTTTGATGATTATGATATCATGGTCCAATTTTACATTTCTAATCTTTTGTAAACGTAGCTGCTGGATGCAGGATGCATCACGGATTCAATCAATAAGAAGTAAATAAAATACATGAGTGTTAAGAGATGAGTAGAGGAAAATTTACGTTAACGTTATCATAAGAAGGACATATTTTATGGAAGGGCTATAGAATGGATTGAAATTACTTGAACAGTTTTAAGATTCAACTGCAATAATGGAAATTAATCAATTATTTTATGATTAATTAATTTTATTCTCAATTTTCATTTGATTTATACAGTATGCCATTTTCTTGTTCATCATTATGGTCGCCGTTGTTGGCCTTGCCGTAGGAGTAGCTGTTAATCAAGATGAGGTGGAAGAATTCTTCAAAACTGAAATGAACAAATCTTTAAAACTATACGGACAAGATACAGATGCTGGAAAGGAGGCAACCAAGACTTGGGATTTGATTCAACGGGAGGTAAACTATTCTTTTTGAAATTCTTCAGTTAGTTATCTATCTATACTAATGCTTCTATATTTATTTGGATCCAGTAATGTATTGTTAAATTTACGAATTTCATTGTATTCTTCATCAGTTGAAATGCTGTGGAGTTGATTCACCTGCAGATTGGCTTAAGCAACTCAAGCTGGTTCCGGAATCTTGTTGTGAGGATGGCAAATGTCCAAATTATTATACTCGGGTAAGGAAATTTTAGTAAAACAGTCTAGTTTTCTAGAAATTTAAACGACCATGACTGCAACTCATCTACGCTGCGACCATTTTGGTGGAAATGCCCTCGAATCGGGTCATGACACATTATACTGACAACCCCAATTTGTTATCTCCTTTTATGCTTACTGACTAGAATCCTAATGCTATTATTTACTTTACCAAACACAGGGATGTTTCCAAAGAGTGATTGAGGATATTGGAATGAAATACCTGGTCGTGGGTGGAGGAGTATTCGGCGGTGGTCTTCTGCTAGCAATTATCTTGGCCTGCTGTCTGGCAGCTCGGTTCCGACGCAAGACTTATCACTCATAAGTAAAGTTTTGGACTCTCAGTGTGAATTGTAGTTTTTGGACTTCCTGCCTGCCAGGAAATGAGGACGACGCATAACGAAGATAATTCATTTCATTCAGATAAGCCTTAACCTGAATTGTAGCTACGTTAATGTTCCCTATCTTGTACTTTTTACTCACCATTATTACTATTATTACTAATGCTTCTGCGAATTATCCACTTGTACTTAAAAATAAACCTACATGTTTTGTTAATCTAACATTAATATTTTATTTTCTAAGGACATGATACAGACGTGTCCTTCAAAACAACGGTGAAATAATTGAACTCAAAACCTTACAGAAACAATCAAGTTTATTTAGTTTTAAAAATTCAACTTTTTTTCTCCTTTTCTCTTAAATATGGGTTTATTTTATTTTCAGTTCATCAAATAAAAATCAATCAGTATTGTACTCGGTCCACCGGACGGATAGATAGATGATAAGATAACGTTGGGT
Organism: Thalassaphorura encarpata; assembly: GCA_009869925.1. Classification (NCBI taxonomy): domain Eukaryota; kingdom Metazoa; phylum Arthropoda; class Collembola; order Poduromorpha; family Onychiuridae; genus Thalassaphorura; species Thalassaphorura encarpata. Next base: position 18,916 of record WJEZ01000930.1, on the reverse strand, counting down.
TGGTTGAGGTTGGACAAGACAGGTCAAAGTACAAAATTGAAGGGATAATTTTGATCACATGAATTTGTTAACTATGAGTATTAGATTAACTTCAAATAACCCCTGTGTTCCCGGTCCATGGGTATTGACCCGGGCATTGTTGGCAAGTTTTCATGTAACGCACTCCACTCTTGTGCCATAAATTACAAACGCGTGGGGATGAACACCTTGGTGGACGCTGGAAAGAATCAAAAATTAGTATAAAATACATAAATATGTATTTTTTAAAATTACATCTTGATTAGATCTGCAATTCCAGGGTTCAAAGTTGAGTATTCTAGATTGTGGCGTTGGATTTTTGATCCATTGGATAGCTTGCCAATTTGTGACGAGCCAAACATCTTCCATGCTTGTCAATGCATCCAAGAATGATTCAAATCCTACATAAAATATAATTAAATTTAATAAATTTTGCTAATTACCCTTAAATTTGGCTATTAATTAACCTTCTTTGTGATGAGGTTGAGTAAACCAGGCGGCATGGTAGTAAAGTCCAAAAGGAGCACGATTCGTGTTATAATGACGTTCAAAATTCTTGGCCAAAAGTTGATAAATGCCTTCAGCAGTTGGTGGATTTGAACAGGCGTCTCCCATTGAGCATCTTCCACCCTAGATTCAGTCATTATTTAGTTAGGTCAAGGGTCAACTCCATAAATTACTAAATTTGACAAATTACCTTCAAATCTTGCCACATGACCATAGGGACTTCCCAAACTCCTGGGTAGGATTTCGTTGGACATGGAGGAATCATGCAATCATGGAAAATGCGATAATCCAAAGTATAAGGCCAGGATGGTGGTCTATTTTCATAGACAGGCATGGAACTATCATAAGTAAAATTAGTGTCGTATAACATTTTGAACATGGAGTTTCCACCAATGGCCAAAAATGGAGCTCGCATTCCTCGAACCTGAACAATGGAGAAAATATTAGGAGCTGATTAGAACTGAATACTAATGATATTAAGAATTAATGGGATTTTAATGATAAAAATAATTAAATCGTGTCGTCCTTACATCAGATAATTTTACACCGCCATATGCAGCCAGAATCTCCCTTTGTCCATTAATTTCCTTCTCCCATTTCTTCACGCTGAATTGTTCACCAAAGCTATGGCTAAAAATGGATAGAAAAAAATAAACGTTGTCAACGTTAATCAAAGGGTTCAGTTTAATTTAATTTAACTTTAATTTTAATTCAAGAAAAAATTGTGTCATCCCATCTCTTGGACTTGGATTGCGTAATAATTATAAACTTGAGCAAATTAGCCCTCAGCAGCGGGTATTGTGCCCTATAATTAGAATGGAAGATCACATGTTCACATTTTATTTCATTTCGTTTTCCTTCATTATCAGCTCAAGTCCTTGCGGCTTGCAGCCTAGCTATTGCAATTTTTTATTAAAGAAGCCAGGCCAACAATAAATAAGTCCCACTTTGTTGTTGCATTAAGAATTAAGAATAAGGATTTTTTTTGCATAATGATCTCCCACTCTATTACATTACAAATGCAAAGTATTGTTGACGATTGTCATTGCATTCAACAATGCAATGCAAATCTGGGTACTTGCTTGCAGCAGCAGCTGAGAAGTTCGCAATGTCATAAGAACAACTTATCAGGAAAGTATTTACAATTTAAAATCTATTTATTTATGTATAGTATGGGTGGATTACCTCACGGAGTGACTTGCAATTTCATGTCCATCCGCAGCCAAATTTTGTACTTGAGAATAATCTGTCCATTCATGGGAGACATAGAAGGTGGCTGAGATTGGACAACCATTTGGATTTTTTCTTCCTTTCTCAAATAAATCTTTGTACAAATCCTTGTTCAAATCATTCACAGAGTCATCAAAAGTAAGAAGAACGATTTGTGGGATTTGTTCTACTGGGATTCCACCGCCTGGGAGTTCTTTACCTCCGCAGGAACAATCGGGAATTAAACAAACATCTTTTTTGCATTTTGTGGCTGGAGAATTTGGTTCTGGCGTTGGGTAAACGCTGGGCTCTCGGAGAGCAGGGTTGTGGTAAACGCTGATTGGTTGTGGGATTGAATTCTTGACGATATTGGATGAAGGTTTTAGGGTGGGACGATGACCATTGTTTTTATTATGACGTCCAGATCCACGGCTTGGTTTTGGAGTTGCTGCGACGGGACGAGGTGTTGTTGCTCTGGTTGTGGCAGCTGTTGGTCTAGCCGTTGTTGCTTCAATGCTGGCCAAATAATCTAAGCGCAGGAAAAATGTCAAAGGTCATTCATATCTCTAAATTCTAGAAATATCTCAACTTACCCCCATCATCAATGAATTCATATTCCTGATCATCTACAACAGCTGTCTGGGGTTGAAATTGTTGTTGTGTCAAAGTTTGTTGTTGTTGCACAGTTTGTTGCTGCTGCTGCTGCTGTACTTGCTGAGCTGATGGCTGTCGTACATGATGTTGAATTGGTTTGTTGATATTGCTGTTGTTGGATTTGGACGGGTTGTTGTTGTTGGCGGATTGGTTGTTGAACAACAGCGGGTAACTCTTCCTCCTCATCATAAATGTAATAATCCTTGTTATTATTGTAGCTTAGGTTTGCAAGTGGGGCTGGGACAGATGGGACGGCTGAGGTAGACAAATAGGGTAAAATAGATGGCACTTCTTCAACTTCCACTGGTTGGGCATAACTTTGTCCGTAGCGCTGTTGATGGGCAGTGTAATATTCATCAGCGATAATTTGTTCCGCTCTCTTTTCTCCAGAATTGTAAGCAGCAGCTCCATTTCCATTGATGGATCTAAGCATAAATATCTTAAGGATGAGCCATATTGTATAAAAAATGCCGCTGCTGCTGATATTATATTTCGCGCCCTAGAATTCTTTCATTGTTAACGTTAACAGGTTGTCTTACTAAATTTTCAAACCTGTTTTGTCCAATTTTATCGTCAATGATCCTTGGTTGAGCGTCAGCGTCATTGTCGTCACCATTGTCATAATAAACTTGAGCTAAATTGTCATTATCGTCATCGACGTAGTATTCGTCCGTGGCATAATAAACTGTCTCTGGCTCTGTCGTCTGGTGTCTGACAGTCGTAGCCTCCGCAGCTAGCGTTGGCTTTTTTGTCCTACTACGGTGTTGTCCAGTCGTTGTCGTAGATGTGAGAATATGTTGTGTTGAGATCTGAGGAACTTGAGAATAATAATAGCTCGTGGGATACATCATTTCGCTATATCGATAATTATTTGTTGCCCCACGTTTGATCCTTCGTCTTCGTCTACGCCTAGGTTTTGTCGTTCTGTCAATAATTGTATGTGACAAGGGTAATTTGTCTTTGTCCGATTTTTAAAATTTGGCGCCTGAACTATAGGCATCATTCTTACCTCCCTTGTAGGGAATTCAATTCCTCCTTGTAGTTTGGAATGGATCCTTTGTGTGACAAGGGTAATTTGTCTTTGTCCGATTTTTAAAATTTGGCGCCTGAACTATAGGCATCATTCTTACCTCCCTTGTAGGGAATTCAATTCCTCCTTGTAGTTTGGAATGGATCCTTGATAACTTCGACGACCAATCCTTGAAATATTGTCATCTACAGCTGAATCATATTGAATTTCTTGTTTCTGGAGAATAATATTGATCGGATTTTGTCCAGATGCCCCATTAGTCCCTTGTTGTTGCACCCCTGGCCCTGACCCTCCATTCCCATTGTTAGCTATCGTATACTTTGTTTGACTCTCTACTTCTAAATTCCCATCCTTTACCCTAGGATTTTTATAATTCAAATCTGAATCAGCGACAGGAGCCGCTGCTGCTGCTGCAGTTTTATCTACAGCAAAACGATGAGATGCCTGTTGGGCAGTTTCGTTGAATTTCCCGCATTCAACGTTTCTTGGCCAATCACAAGTTTGGAGCTCGTGGCTGAAATAAATTAAATTGAATGCTTAGCAAAGCACGTAAATTTCCGGATTATTTTGGCATGACTATTTTATAATGTGACGTGATTACATAATCGGGGTCTCTGCACTTTTATTTTGCACAATGTCCATCAACTGTCAAGTTACTCATGGCAAATGCCCAGTATTTGGGTATTTGGCCAGAAGGACAATTGAACAACATTACAGCACTTCCGCCTTACTTTTAACGATACAATCAATCGGGCATGCGCCTAGGTCGTGTCGTGACACAGCCTTTGGAATAATTACAGAATACTCGTCAATTTATAAATTATTGGCATTCTGAGTTAATCCTGTGCTTTGCCTCTTCCCGTATGTGTTAATTTCCCCCTTTGGCTAAACTATTATTATCGACAGACGGACTTGTCACGGAACTTAGATAAAACTTTGTGAAAAATAGTATAAAATTTGCACAATATGCGGACATAGGCTAAGCTGGGCATGGCTAACCTGTACATTAATCCCCCAGTGCAAGACTCAAGGAGGGCTCCACCAAATACACAGACGTAGTACTGGGAGCAATCAAATTGATGAGGAAAATATCCAAATTCTTCAGGGCATTGAAAGTCAACTCCTTTTGATCGAGTGTTGCTGCCAGAACTGCTGCTGCTGCTACTGCTGCTCGTCAATTGAACACCTGTAAAGTAAATTATACAAGACAAGCCATGAAACAAAAGATCCAATCACGTCACTTTTTTTGATAAGTATCAAAACATGAAGTCAATTTAACTGAACAATGAAAAACCTTAATCGATCGTTTCACAGTCACTTTGCTTTTCTTTGCTTTGCTAAGCACTTTTAGCTTTAACCCAGCCTGAGTCTCATTCGAACTCAATTGGGATTTTCACTTTTGGAAACAAAAGTGACAAAATTACTTGAGCTCACGAACGATTTGTGATTTGTGCTTCGTGCCCTATCAAATTTTCCGAAAGTACGAACACAACGTAACAAAACCAATCTTATTTAATCTTACTACAAATCAGAGCATATCTTAGCTTAGCTTTAGTTTTCAGAAAAGATTCAGGAAATCATTCAAAAATCCGTCATAACTTAAATTTAACCCTTGTTGTGAATTCTTTTGGGATCTTTTTGACAAAAATTGAGTCTGCATAAACTATATAAAGCAATTTCTTCCTGCCCTGTACTAATTTGCTCACGTATGTAAGAAATTTCTAAACTACTTATAATTCCAAGGCTTCCACTTTTTATTGCAGTTTAGCAGAAAATAAAATAAAAACTTGATTAGTGTATTACATTAGTTGACCAAGCATGTGCCTGTACCGCGGAATGTAGTGTAATATATTTCCGTCATTGTTGCAAGCATGACACAGCTGCATACGAGCAAACGTGTTAGCATATACATGACATGTCGCGTTTTTGTCTGTGACATTTTTTTCTTTGTTCCACGCGATCAGTCAATGCAAGTGCAGCGCAGCGGTGGTCTCAATTTCTGAATTCCACTCCGCTGAGGTTCACAATACGAACACGACAACGACATCGACAGTGATTATTTTATTTTATTATGAGAATAGGACCGACGAACTAATTTCAATTTGGGTCACAGCTCCCACGTCGTGTCGTGTGGTAAAATAAAATGCAAGGTCGTTGAAAATAAAATTTTTCTGGCTCTGCGCCCCAATACCAAATACTAATTTAAGTTTAGCAATTTTAATTTAACGTGGTGTGAAAAATATAACTAGGCCTTTTGCAGGACTGGGCAGGGCAGGTGCACCCAAATTAATCAAACGAACGAAGAATTTATGACGAAACTCAGATTGGGCCGGCTAGGCCTGCGAATATATTGGACATTGGCAGGAGTTTAAAAATGAAACAAATAAAAACAAGGTGGAAAGAAACCTCGAGGAAAACATGAACTATTAAATGTCAATTTTGTGAATTTAATTACCGCACTCCACTACACAGGGTCTAAGGACTCCAAGATCATTAATCAAAAGTAATTATTAAAATGCACGATTTGTCAATGTAAATGATTAACAAACAGCCACGACGAGTGCAAGACGCAAGAACCAGAAACTAGTCATTTGCATCTGAGTCTGAATCTGAATCTTTTTCGAGAGTGTCTGGTCTGTCACAATTTATATATTTATTTGCTACAATAGTTGTCATTACCAAATAAGGCTTACAGGCCCATGTGCTTCTGCACCAGACTCTCTCATTTTAATTTTATTCCTCAATTCCGGAACTCTATTTTTATATTTTTCCCTATTTTACAATTTTAGTGCCTGTGCTGTGCCTGACACATGCAATCTGCAATCACCCGGCGGGTCTCCCAGCAGCAGTACTTTTCCCTATTTACTATTCACGTCAGTAAACCTCTGGGCATAAAAAGTGCATAAAATTGAGTAAGACTTGCAGCAGCAGCATGTGCAGAAAAAAATGCAAATTCCTTCACGAAAATAGGTAGTCCTTTGGCTGTTGACTACTTTCTGCATGCACGATGCAATTTCAAGGTATTTGCATAGAAGACAAGATTGTTTTAAATAATTACACACTACTGCCCCAATCCGAGTGGATGATTAATATTCAGTGATGAAGAGAATCAAATTGCATTGCAGCAAAGCAAACGTAAATGCTAAGGCATAATTTGCGAATTCTGCAATGCTATGTCATGCCAGAGTTCAGTGGGCATTTTCCATTTGCAAAAAATAAAACTAAACTAAGGCATATGGCATGGCAGGGCATTTGAAATAGTTTAATCGTGCGACTGCGACAGTGACATTGATTCCATGCAAATTTACAATTATGAACGAGATGGAAAAAAAACAATCCCTTTTTACGACAGTTACAGTAACGAGAGCCTGACATTATTGTTATGATTATTATTACTCAAGATTCACTCTTGTTTAGAAGACAAGATTGTTTTAAATAATTACACACTACTGCCCCAATCCGAGTGGATGATTAATATTCAGTGATGAAGAGAATCAAATTGCATTGCAGCAAACGCTAAGGCATAATTTGCGAATTCTGCAACGCCATGCCAGAGTACAGTGTGCAAATACAAAAAATAAAACTAAACTAAAGAATATGACATGGAAGTGAGGCATATGAAATAGTTTAATCGTGCGACTGCGACAGTGACATTGATTCCATGCAAATTTCCAATTATGAACGAGATGAAAAAAAAACAATCCCTTTTTACGACAGTTACAGTAACGAGAGCCTGACATTATTGTTATGATTAGCATTACTCAAGATTCACTCTTGTACATATAACATATAATACATTTGCCTGCCTACGTAATAAATTACAAGCTGCTGCTGCTCTGCCATTTCTATCATTGAAATTCAACATTCACTTTCATTTCATCTCATTTCAGCACCCTCATAATAATATAATATGATATTATAAATTCATGAAAGTATGCTATGGCTCTGCTATGCCCTGTTGGATTTGGATTTGACAGACATGACTTGTTGTTCTCGTAATGGGAGCAATAATTGGATTGAAAATATGATTAACTTCCTTGATTATTAACGCCCGCTACTAAATATGTGGTTTGCTCTGCTGTTTGCCCTCCTCCCGTCATGTCACAGACTAACTAACTGTGTGATCTTCAAACAGTTCAATAAAATTGTTTATGATGCATAATATTATGCAATGTTCGTTTCTGTAATGGTAAATGCTGAACGATTCCTGGCCTGGCCAATATGCCCTGCCCTCATTCAAATCTCATGCCTTGTGTATTGTAATAGCCATCGTCATTCTTGTTATTGGTCCATCGAACTTCAACCAGAATATTTAATATTGACATGACATGATCATAAAACACACACACACATTGCCTGCCTCAGGCAAAGGCAAGGAATCCTAATAAGAACTAATGAGTAATTGGGATCGAAACCGCCTCCCGATCGAGATCGAGGACCACCGTATAAATCACATTGACGTTGATGGCCATGTTCCTCCATGTGCTTCCTACCATGTATCAAGTGTTTGTTCTATATTTATGAAAACTGAAACAGATTTCCTAATGAGGTATGAAAGTGTGAAACAGAAATATCCTGCTGGTGTCAAGTCATGTCCACCTCAACAGCAACAACAAAGGTGTCATGTCAGTCGTGTCAGTCGATCAGCTACAGATTAGGATGTGGAAGAAATTATGAAATCAGAGCAACAATCTCATGACCTAATCTAACCTCCTTGCTATTAAATAACATGCTAAGCCACATAAGTCTAATTTCTTGCATTACCCGGATTTCAAACATTCTAAAAAATGTATATAGAATAAACTTAGGCTAAAAAATTTTCCTTTCCCTTCATTTCCTTACATAAGAGAAAAAAGGCCAATACAACTCAAGTCAAGATTACATGATTTCGATTTCCTATTTTTTGCCGAGTTCTACCTCAACAATCAATTCGCGAGCGAGCGAGCGCATTGCAGCGCAGCGCAGCAGCACAAATTATAATAATACGTAGCAGAATGCACTGCTACTGCGCTGCACATGGACAATAGAGTCAACGATTAACATTTCAACCATGAAAGATGATCGTCGTAAATGGAGCCACAGGAGTGTGACAGTCAGCACATCATTAAATATTATATTATTATGCACAATTTCATTTTTTTAAAAGAACATTCCTTCTTCTTATTCTTTAGCACATGGCAAAGCATTGTTGGGCTGGGTGCTTAAATAGCTTAAAAGCGTGCATGCATCAGCACCAGCCAGCCATGCGTCTCAAACGGTGTTAATCTTTTTTATATGCATTTGTTATACATTTTGGGTTTTTTTATTTTATATGTTGGTCTTAAGGAAAAATTGTGCAACTCCATTTAATGGTCCATCCTATTGTGAAATCGAATTGTTGAGAGTTGTGTACTTTTGCATGGCCCTAGCCTAAGCCTAACGTTGATTGTTATTGTTTGTTTGGCATTTAATTTTTATCTCCTTAAAATATTTTGACGGCGCATGCGCGTGTGCATGCATATGTAGAATTTAGCTTAAATTTTGGAAGAAGTCGGAACTCAACTAACTAAGTGATAATTACAGGGCTAAGACAAGACAAGACAAGTTAGAACTAAGGAACAATTGCAGCAATCATTCGTGCGTCTCAACAATTAGCAATTGTATAGGAAGAAAAAACTTAAAACTCTATAGGGCACGGCATACACATGCGCAGCCATAAGGCAATGAACAAAATTAACCATAGAACCGTTTCAGCCTTACTTTCAACCAAGGTGCCTTGTCTGTAAACCCGGAGGTGAGTAATTAATCACACGGTCGATAATTTAGAATCATGTGTAGCATTGGCAAAAAATGCAATCCATTTTATCTGGTGCACTTTAGTTTATGACAGACGGACAAACAATTCGCTCGTTAGTGCTCATTGGCCTGGCCTGGCCTGGGCTGCCAATTGCCAAGTTCCTAGTCCTATTCCTGTTTGGCATTTTTTTATCATTGCCAAAAGTCATAATAGAACATAACATAACATCCGCGTCAGGTTTCCATTTCGTGATCAGATTTCCTCTGGCTTTGGCTTTGCTTGGCTTTGGTTGCTAATTGCTAATTACAGGTGGTCCTTTCCTTAGTCCTGACTTGTTACATATATATTTTCCATCTGTCTAAGGTTATTTGACTACTAACAGCTCCTGTCCTGTCTTGGGCAGGCTGCTCAATGAATGAATATCTGGTTCAGGGTCAATGTTGGACAGGTATACTAGGAATTGTCATTAGTGGCGAAAAATGCTGCTGTTGCTGCTGGCTCAAGTGTGAGACACCCGCTGACAATGGCATTGCTGAGATACGCAGTGATGGTTTGGTTTTGAATAGAAAATAAATATTGAGTTTACACTCGTAATCGTATATGGATCAAAAATCAATTTGTGGCGTGGCAGGGACAAGTACAAAACGATTTATTAAGACTTCAAGGCGTTTCGTTTTTCTTTAGTCCGGATGTGCTGTGTACGTGTATGTATTGATGGCAAGCTCATTTTTACAATTTACAACATGATGCTTAATGTTTCCTCTGATATTTAGATCTAGTCGTGATTGTAAAACGGAACTTCCGTAGAGGCTTGGCTTGCTTGCTTGCTTGGAAATTATCGCTTTGCTTTACCTTGCCTTGACAAATGAATATGGTGAATGGTGATAATAATGATAATTAATTTTCCCACACCTCACAAAATCAATCATAGGTTTCAAAATCAGATCAGATATTGACCCTGAAATTGTAATGGCTGGTTTTCACCTTACTACGCAGAATTATACACGAAATTCGCAATACAAAAAGCAACATTAATTTTATTTCTATCATTTCGGCTTAGATTTCGGAATCGCTTCAGCTTTTTGGACAAATACTTAACAAATGAGACTAGTTTATGAAGAAATTGAAGTCTTAACGTCCAAAATTAAATTATAATCTACAAAAAAAGAGAACAATACTGATAAAATATTGCGTCAGTCCAGTTCAGCTAAACACTACGGTGGCAGGTATACAATAAAAATTTCCTCTCGCTTTTCTTGAGAAGATAGGTTAAGGAGGTCTGATTAAATATCATGAGTTGAATAGAATATAATGGCAAAAGTGTATCTTGAAAGTCATCAAAATTTGAAAGACTCCATTCAACGATTTGGATTGGCAATTAGACTAGCCTCATTCAGCTGCTTGAGCTCAGCTCAGGTGGACGATTAAGATTAGCACAGCCAGACAGACAGATGGACCATTGTTACTTTAAGGACCCTACTGGTTAGCCTGCGACTCAAAAAATATATATGTCAAAATCAAAATTTGGACCAAGTACGTACGTATATGAAATTCTTGAAAATTCTCAAGTTAAAAATATAATTGCTTTTTCAAGGCATTACAAGTACTTTCAATTTCAATTTGCGTTGGGTGTCAATTGCCAATCACTCTAATTAAATTTCTACAAACTTGCCCTACACTAATTGGAATTCCAATCCCTATTAATTTTCAAAGGTCAATTATTGCGAAATCGGCATTGCACTTCAGCGGTAGGTAGTAGTAAAAAGTATCTTTTAACATTATGGACTAAAAACGAGTTAATTAAATGAAGATGAGAATCCTGCATGTACTAGTATATTTTGTTTGTCAGTCTGCCTTTACCTTGCCTTCATTAAAATTGACGAGGGGTCAGGGAGAAATTATTACAACTGTTGAAGTACAGATGTACAGCGAAACATCATCATCATCCACCTTCACACTCACACTCATACTTACAACAACCAAACACGTAATTTAATCAAATTAATCATAAAAGTAGAAACTCTGCAGCAAAATGTGAGATTGTGAACCTGTGGAAGTAGAAATTCCAAATTCACCAAACCAATGCAGGTGAAGTGCAGCGTAGCGTACGGCAGAATTGATTTTCATAATTTATACAGGGTGCGTCAATGCTAATCTATTATCTCAATTTCAATTTGAATTTCTGGTTTCTATTATATTGCGCTCCATTGATTTTATAATTTCGGTTGCACTTCCTGTGGGCAATATGCCAATTTCGTTCAGTTTTATGTAAATTTATTATTTTCTATTTCTTAAAATTTTTGCATATCAAAATTTCCAAATTTCACACTAATACGAATTAATAGGAGTTGCAAATACACAAATTCAAATCAAACTGATGAGTAATTTTGGCATAGGCTAAGCAGCAAAGGTGGCCACGACGCAAGCCATTATCAAGATTGATGTTAAATTCTCAAAGCCAACTTACTACTTGACTATGGCACGGCCATTACCAAATTTTCCATTCATTCATTCAAATTTGCACAAAAGACCAGAAGTATCAAATCTCAATCTCTTCATTTCTTTTCACGCTTATTAGTTTACCTCAACTGGGCAAGAAAGGAAAAGAGCATGCAAATCAAAGGCCATCACAACAACATTTGCAATTTGCAATCTCAGTCAGCACAGCAGTCAGTCATCAAAACTCAAGTGCACCCAGACAACCTCAGCGTCGTCAGCGTCTTTGGGTCTTTCTCACAAATTAGCAGTTATATGCACAAAACTGGATTTTTTTCAACAATGCACGACAACATTATTATGGCATGGCAGAAGATTCCCTTTCTACGTACGGATCATACGTGTGCAACTGCATTGCATTTTGTACTTGTTCCTTTTGGTCCATTTCATATCACATATTGCTGTTGCTGTTGCTGCTAATTTATTTACCACTGATGCTGATGCATTGCACTGTTGCATGAATGTGTATTGTTGTGCAGTAGTATATAATTATTACAACTAACAGGCGAGGCGAGGCGAGGCGCGAAAGTACAAATACAACAAATTATACATTTCATTTTCATATAACCTTACATCTGCAACTAACTACACTAACGACTAACATCCTGTCTTGGCTGGCTGCTATTTATCCGTTGTCCGTGTGTCCGCGTCCTAGGCCTAAAAGCTATACTTGACCTAGAAAGGAAAATTTATACGTAAAGTGCTAACTAACTCCCTGCCAAACCATCATATGGCATTATATGGCACTTTAAATTTTTCATCTCATGCAGCGCAATGCCTTGCACCTTGGGAAGAATCCCAATTAAATCACAAATTTGAAATTTCTAAGTATGCAGATGCGAAATTTTCTGTCGTCTGTCATCAATTGTCCACCAAAATTAACAGAAATTGCTAGTGCTAATTCTTTTGCCTTTCCTTGAAAGGTTTAACGCATTTTTGATACTGCGCATGTGTACGCACTGTCAATGAAACGTATGTGTACAGTGAAACACAAGTAACAATACGAAGGATCAAATTCTGCACGTACAGTTTATATGGTAATTAATAGGTGACACTATCACACGTCTCCGTCCTTTTATAAATACTTGGCAGACATGATAGGACAAGGAGATAAGTTGCCAGCCAGTCAACCACGTAAGTGTCGAAACATCTCAGGAAAGGGCCATAGGCTAAATCAATAAATCATTTATGGTTGCCAACTTTGACATGAATTGTCAGCATGAGTCGTACGACACGGGGATTAACTGATTATATTTATTCATTTATATGTATACGGCGCGTACGCACGGCTGGCTAAGGTATTCTATGGAGACCTTAATCATACGCAATTGCAATTCTGATCGTTAGCGGTATAAGGTTTCAAATTTAAGCGCTTGGCTTTGCTTGGCTTTGTCAAGTGTTTCCCGCTCCAGGCGGCATTTCAGCAGCAGCGTACGAATTTGAACAATGCTGACTAATAGTTTAAAGATAATACGTTTACTTAGAGTGACTACCTATAATTAAAATCACTCAGCACCCCATGGCTATATTGTTTAAAGGAAATATTTGATCTTAACATTGGACGATCGAAAAATTTAATGCCAACGTCAGCCTCCAAGCTACTGTCGCCATATGGTATGGTATGAGGACAATGGCCACGCCTAGATCTGGATATTTTATTGATGATACCTTCTAGAAATTGACAGGTAGCCAGTCAGTAGCCACCGGCAGGGGCATAACCGGTGCGATTTTGTGTCCTTCGATTCAAACGAAAGGGAAATCGAGGTCTGAGCTTGGAGCTTGATGATGATTTCATTTCAAGCCATTTGCTCATACTTTTATTGATTGTTAGTGCTTGAAGCAGAATAAAAATATCAATTGAAAATTACACTCGTCTACCTACCTACCTAAATCTGTGTCCGAAATAGCAAATAAATTAAAACAGAAGGGCGGGCGGTTCGATTGACCAATTCAAATTGAAATTACAATGCAATAGCAATTGTAGAAATGAAATCAGTAGTGAGCAGCAGCAGTTTGCGTGATTTACATTTACATTACATTGTCGGTGTTAGATNAGCAGTTTGCGTGATTTACATTTACATTACATTGTCGGTGTTAGATTCGAGTCAAAGTCAAAAGGAGGTGATACAATAAACGTAAATCACTCTCCTGGGACCAAACCAAGCCAGACAAGACTAGACTTGCCTGCCATTGCTATGTACGTAAATTGTAAATCCTTAATTGGACATGGACAAGTTAATTGCAGAGAATTGTTATTTATTTATTTTAACTTTCAAAGGCCTTAATGTTTCTATTCTGTGTGCACTTATGCATGGATTCATTGTTGTTGCTTTAGGCTAGCCAAGCCAAGCCAAAGCCAAGAGATCATGAATGAAAGATGTTTGTGAGTTTGATGGATGGAGACGAGCAAATAGAGAGCGAGTTTGTGCAATTTATTGCAAAAGTTTAAACTCTCAATTGTAACACTCTGGCCTTTGAATTCATGACTCGACTCGACGCCCTAACAATCCTTTACTTTACTTTACTTTTCTTTACATCAACAAGACTTGACTGACTGACTGACTGACTAACTGGCTGATTACCTGAGGATAATGTCAACCTTGGATTTTGTAGTTTACAAGACAAGCGTGAAATTTAAAAAATACAATGATCTAAAAAGTTGATTCGATATTTATCACTTGATTTGGGAATTTTTCTATTTTTTATGAAATTTTTCAGAAACTAGAACAGAATCATTAATAATAATTATTATTGGCCTGGCCTGGCCTGGCGGCGTGATTGAAGCGTGGCTGTCATGTAATCATTTCTGGAGTTCCTGTTCCCATCATTAGGATTTAGCTTGAGTTTAACAAGTTTTTTATACACTCGATAACCTATAACAACTTATCATGGCTAGCTCAAAATTATATGTGTAACTCCAACTACTAATCAATATGTGGAGCAATGAGTAATTTATCATTTATAGCAGCAGCAGCATCCTTGCTCTAGTCCAGGTTAGTTTGGCCTGGCCTGGCCTGGCGGCGTGATTGAAGCGTGGCTGTCATGTAATCATTTCTGGAGTTCCTGTTCCCATCATTAGGATTTTAGCTTGAGTTTAACAAGTTTTTTATACACTCGATAACCTATAATAACTTATCATGGCTAGCTCAAAATTATATGTGTAACTCCAACAACTAATCAATATGTGGAGCAATGGGTAATTTATCATTTATAGCAGCAGCAGCATCCTTGCTCTAGTCCAGGTTAGGTAGGACGAGACGATGTGCCTTGTGCATAAATTATATCAATCAGGAATTTGCTTCCCGAATGGCAAGGTTTTTGAATTTATTTTATGAATATAACCTTGCAATTGCAAAAGTAAAGACAGGTATCAAAAAAGCAAAGCAAAGCAAAGTAAGTGGTTTGGATCATGTCATGTCGTGCTAAAGGTAAATTGGCAGGGCAGGCAGCAGTCAATTCTTTTTTCTTCTCACTCACTCCCATGCCCCATTGGGCTGGGCGTTGGTTTGACCGGATTTAAATGTTATATTTTACTTTCTAACTATACCTCTGCGTCTGACTGACTCTACTCCTCAAGCTATAATTTATTGTTCAAGGACTCTCATAATAAATAAAGAAATAAAGAATAGGAATCAAGTGTGAAATATGCACACAAGGATAAGGATGTAAAGCAGCAGCAGCGTCATGGCATGGACAGTTAAATCTCAAAGATTGAGATAGAGAAGTCAAAGGAATTCAATGCTTGAGGGATTTTAATTCTTAATTTTTTGAGAGAAACGATAATAATGTCCGTTCATACAACAATGGGTTTATAATTGTTGAGTCAGGGAGTGAGGTTAGAGCAATTAAAAATTACACCTCTAGCTATACGTAGAAACTTTCGTTCCTACTAGTTTAAGGTTATAAATGCAATAAAATAAAATAAAATTATTCTGCCAAGATAAGATAGGATTTCTCATCTCATTACGTAGTTTACGTACTTTCTTGGGCGGATGTCATAAATTCTGTAGAAATATTCTATTCGCTGTATTTTTAAAACCCATCCCTGCCCTGACCTTGCGTGCTAATAAAGTTGCCGCTATCGATGTCAATGTAAATGTCAAGTTTTAATTAATGAATTAATTAATGCTTCACTCTTAATTCCATAAGCAAATGACACATTACATTTCCTGATTTCAACAAAGTCGAGCCGAGGGGTACTACGGCATAGCTTGCGACAAAAATTTAAGATTGATTATGATTTTATGCCACTTTTTTCCTCAAGAATACAAAAAAAAGTGCATGATTTTTAAAAACAGCACTCAGTGTCATTCTTGTGCTAAAAATATAAGATTTTTCGAGAGTTTATCTCATCTAGTAAGTTGTAAGCCCTAAATTGCTACCTGAGTCGATTTCGAATCAAATACAACAGTACAAGTCAATAATGAAAGAAAGGGACACAAAATAGGACGATTTAAAGAGAGAAACAAGTGATTAATTAAAATGGTTTAATAGCAGGGAGCATTGGCTTTGGCAAACACTAACACAAACACACACACGCGAGACGCAACGCGACGGCTAAAGATAATTGTGCTATAGGCATTTAAAGTCCATAAATGATTGCATGTTGCTGCAGTTTAAATAAAATAGTCCAAAGTCAAATCAATCATCATTTCAAATAATTACACTTATGTATGCTATGCACTCCCATGCCATGCCATGGTAAAACTTTCAATTCATACTTTATATGTAAATGGATTTTTAATTCTATTGTGTGTTCAACGGAATGGACCATTAGGCTAACTAGCTGCATGCATATACAGAGGAGTGTCAAGCTAATTGTTGCAATTGATTTATGGATAAACAATATGGATATGGCGTACGGCCAAATTTATGGATTCCTCACTATATTTTCAAAAATTTTCATTAGAGAGCGGATGGCGAGGTTCTTTAATTGAAATTTGATCTAAAATTAAATCTTTACGGTTGATTATGCAACAAGTGTCTAATTCCGTGACCACGACCTGCCTTATTTTATGATATCATATTAAATTATTACAATGCATAATGCATTTCTGCCTCAGCAATGACAAATCAAGTCAATTGCAGTTATATTGGCTAATTGCATTGTAAAGTAATAATTAGAATTAGTGTACTGCACTACTCTCCGTGAAAAATTGAAATTAATAACTTTAGACAGGAAAAGTGCATTAAGTATTCAGAGCAAGCAAGAGTAGTAAGGTAAATGCATTCTGGGAATTAGAACTACAATTTGCTTTTGCTCCCTAGCTGTGCTGTAAGACAAATTAACACTTGAATCAATTAAATCTAATCAAACCCACGTTGTACAAGGTATGCCGCCAAGATCCATTATCTTAATGAAAATGGAGGATAATGAAATAAAGGATGAAATTGCGATCAGTATCAGGTAAAAAATGCAATGGGTCGGTCGATTGTAAGCTAAGAAAATGCAAAATGCATTTCATTGCATCGCCAAGCCATTCCGTCCCATCACGTCCCGTGAGATTAAATGAGATGAGACTGGGATAAAATGAAAAAGATAAGGATAAGAAGAACAAGACAAGGGAAAATACACAATGCATAAACCCGGATATAATACCTACACATTTTTACAAACAATTACAAACAATTTTTATTCAGCCCCTCCGTCCATCCATTCATCAGACACGCTAGACGCTACGCCACAAAGACAAGGACTTTTTAACTATAACTAACTACGGTAGAACAAAACTATAAAGACTTTGGTATGGCAAATGCAAGGAGAGGTATTTAATTTATTATAAGAAGTAGAAGGGTTATAGAAATGTAAGTGTTACTGGATTGCTCTGGCCTGGCTTTAGGGGATACGCCCTTTATCGCCTTCAACTGCTTCTTATTTTGCCTAATCATAGCATAGCACAGGGGCAAAACTTGGGGTGATACGATTAGTTGATGAGATTTTCATTTACTATATTCATTTTTGGTCACAATTTTGGGCGGACTAATTAGACACCGAATTAGCCAGATTGTCAGATGCCCGGAAGGCCAAAAACTACTGTCACTGTGTTCACACCCGCCTCAATGCAAATCTTTATCTTAAGACAATGCGAAAATCTACACAAGATAAGTCTAGAGGTTAATGAAAATTTAGCACCCAACCCTCTTCCCTTGTTAAGTCAAAAAATATAGATCGCTAATTGGGTTCGTCGTAAAATGGATTGGTTTGGTGTTGCTATATTGATGACAGACGAGACAAGACAGCAGGTTGAAGAATAAAAATCGTCCATTTCATTCTATTGTATTTAACTGTAGGTGTGTTTGATTAGCCATGCTGAGCTGACGAGCATTACTTTGCTTTTTGCTTTTTGCCATGTGCCATTTGCCATTTGCCTTCATCGTCAACATGAGTGAGCAGAACAAATTCCACCCACCGTACTGCTCTTACCTTGCACGCGATTTAATTCACATTCATTCAAATTCTTAATGTAGGTTCACCTAGTATACATTTTTTTGTTCAGCATTTGGTTATTTTGGAATCACCCTCATTATTTTATTACGGAGGACAAGGTAAGGAGGAGATTCGCCAATCTGAGCTGAATTAGGAAGAAATCCTCCAAGGGAATCTTAAATCTTGAGTCTTTATCTTTCATTTTGACTAAATTGCGTGGATAATGGGAATGAAGCAAAGATTCAAGTTTTGGGGGCGAGAATTTACTATGTGATTTGGCTTTGCTACTACTTGGCAGTTACAAAACTTTATGTAAATTGAGTCAATTCATGGGAAAGGTCCTTTTGCGGAAATTGATGAGGATGATGAGATGAGTGATAATGAGTTGAAGAAATAGAATCGTGGGAACCATCGATTGTGATGGGATTGCGTGTGTAGTGTGCCAAACGGGAGTACCAATTTGGGAGTCAAGGTTGTTTACATTTAATTTTGTTAATTTTTAATTTCCACAAGTCATCCCCTTGTCTCAAATTTGAATTATTATACCGGATGATATGAATCTTCAAAAATAAATAAATAAATACTGGGCCAGCCTAGCCTAGCATTAGCCTTGATCACAACCAGGGCTAATTATGGGAAATTAAGTTATTTTTTATTCCTAAATAGTTTAAGGCATGAATTTGAGATTTATTTCTGGACAAAGGCGTAACCCTGGCATGGACTTACAATAATTGACTATTTTCTGCTCACCCATACCCAAGTTGTGCGTGTTTACGCCATTTACCACGCAGAAAATCTC
>WJEZ01000929.1:0-21399 GCA_009869925.1 Thalassaphorura encarpata | reverse complement strand
AAACAAATTTTATTTACTAAAATAAGAATCAATGAATTACGTACTGATTTTGATCTTAGAAATCATTATTTTCTGAATAGCTTCCAATCAAGAGATAGACATTAGGTATTACTCAAGTTGAAACTAAAAATAGACATTATGATCTTTACGTCAAATCTATACCATTTGTAACCATAACCACACTCATGGTTTTCGGTTCGAATGAGTCTGTTTCATCTCCTCATGCATTATGTATGTGGCGTATGAGTTTACACGAGTTTCAATGCTAAAAAAAGACCTTTGATCTCTTATACAAGTGTCAGATGAGTACTCTGGCATATGTTATAAAGCGGACTTCTAATATTCTCTATTGATATAAGGCCCGATCACAATAACTGAATGTTAAATTAGAAGATTTACTCTGGCCAAATGTGCTTCGACGCAAGAAAGGAGAAACCAAAGATTTCTTTATCTACAAATCTCAGAGAGAAAAGATGCTTGTCGTCAAAGTTGCTGGGATCGATATATTAGTAATAGTCAATTCAGAACACAGGGTCAGTTGAGAGAGAAACCTGTTCGGTGCATGATATTTTTCTGCCTGTTCTGTCATTTTGTGCTAAAGGTTTACTTAATTTAATATGGTAAAAACTGAGCCATTATTTATGGAAAGTAGAATTATATTAGATCAACAAAGATCGCCAAACTGGCATCACTACCCTGTAGTTTTAGTGATCGAAGAACCTCGAATTGCTGGTCCTGAATGGCAACGAGATTTGGATGGGAAAACAAAAGCACCACACAATTTACGTTTTGGATACACAGGTCAGCCTCCGACGAAACAATCAGCTGATTGGGATTGGGATGTGAACTTCCCTCATGGCGGGGTCAACTGTCCTAATTGCGGAGTAAACTATAAAAAATCAAGTCAATTTTAGAATTAAGTGTCTAATCAATTGAAATTGACGAATACAGATTGGAATTTTGGAAGATGGCGAGTGCAGTTGCGAAGACATAACGACGAACGTTTTTTGTGGGGTTTTTGGGCTAGCTTTGATTCCCTTTTGGTCTTTGCATGATGTTCTGGAGATGCCCACCACAATACCAATGTACTCATTGCAAAAAGGGTTTTAAAGACAAAGACGACGATTGCTGTTAAGTATTTAACAAAACAGATCTGATGCTTGCTTAAATGTGCCAAATTAAATACCTAATTCTCTGAAGTTTAAAAATACGTTTCTTCCTTGAATTTGAGAATTTGTAACATGCTTAAAAATTTGTATTTTATCTGGAAATAAGTAACCAAAATTATTGATAAAATTATGAGTAGTCCAGCGTACTTAAGTTTGAATTATAAAATAAAATTTATTTTGATTTATTCATTTGCACAGCCTCAACAAACCTTATAATTGTTTTCAGAAGCATCAATGGCATAATTAAAAATATAAGCAGTGCCATGAGGTAAACATCAAATAATTCCCTTGTAAATAACGATTGGTCCATACTCATTGGTTTCAGACTTGCAAAATCATCATTACGCAAAACAAATTCTGTCCAAAAAACTGCCAAGTCAATTGGACTCTCAGGGCGATCTTTAAACATTTTGGATTTTATCTCCATGTTCTTCTTGTACCTGAAAATTAGGATATAAAGTCAGGAATCACTTTTTTCTTTATAAATGTTAAATAAATTTCTCACTTTGGATTCATAAGAACTTCCGCCATCGCTGAGTCCAAAGTTTCTTGATCCAATCCTTTGGGCTCAATGTAAACGCCAATTTCTTGAGCTACTATTCTGTAAGCGTTAAAATCTTGATCTGCAAAAAGTGGCATTGCGACGAGTGGAACTCCAGCAAAAGTCGCTTCTGTCACTCCACTCAATCCACAATGAGTGACGAAGGCCTTAACTTTTGGGTGTTCTAAAAATAATACAGAAATAACATACAATGTATCTCGTATATAGTATATAGGATTTTTATTATTCTGTCTTACGAAGAATTTCTCTCTGTGGCAGCCATTTGGAAGACATTAGATTTTTCGGTTGATTTTCTGGAATTTCAGCGGACCATCTCCAAATGAATCTCATCTTAGGAAATTTGTTCATCATGTTGAAGAAAAACATTCTGTACGTGAGAGGAATGTCACTGAGGTCAAGTGTTGTTCCGAAAGTAATAAGGACAACACCATCCTCTGCTCCGTCCATGTAATCTTGAAATTCCTGTACGTTACAAAATATGGTTTAAAGAAAAATATGTTAACTACAAGTCATTATGATTTCTCCTTACTTGAGGTAATTTAGCAGGTGGTCCCCAACTGGACATTCCACCAATAGGAATGAACATAGGAGGAAGGGGCCTGGGAAAATCTGTACTGTGATGTCCGTTCAGGAAAACCAAGCTCACGTTTTTCTCAAGCTCTGAAAATGACGGTCCAACCAAACCAAACTTTTCCGTCATGAATCCACCCAAATTTTCTTCAAAAGAAGAAATTCTTTGTGACCATGGTCCATGCTTATAGAAAATATTCCACATCCTATCAAAAATCCCCATAGGAAATGTCATCATGTAAGCCATTTCTGGAATCCATGAAGTTTCATAAGGAACTCCATAAATCCGATAGAACCATGGCATGAACACAGTGGAGGATGAAACAATGTACTTGGCTTGAAAATGATTAGCAATCAGAAATCCACATTCTCCAAAAACTGCATTTATGATTATCAAGTCGAAATTCCCAGATGCGTATAAATCTTGGAGTTCAGGAGCATTTAACATCAATTTACAAACGTTCAAAGTAGCTCCAAAGTACCTTTCAGCACTTTCTTGAACACCATATTTTCCTCGCGATTCGATTCGATCAGACCGATACGTTTGCTTGGTGAATTCTTGAAGAGAAACAGGGACAATGTCCGTAATATTTTCATGAACTTTTGATTGTCCAACATTGGAAGAAACAAATGTGATTTTATGACCCCTGTCAGCCAAAGCTGAGACAAGAGGCCAAATGCTCAATTTATGGCTTGAATTTCCTCCACCAAACAGAAATAAGATATTTGCACCAAATGATGAGTTTATCGTAAAAATTAAAATCGGGATACACACGACCCACTTCATTTCGATTTATAATTACGTGCACACAAAGGCACAAGGACAATTGGTAAAACAAGTCTGCCTTTAAGAGAAACAGGGACAATGTCCGTAATATTTTCATGAACTTTTGATTGTCCAACATTGGAAGAAACAAATGTGATTTTATGACCCCTGTCAGCCAAAGCTATTACAAGAGGCCAAATGCTCAATTTATGGCTTGAATTTCCTCCTCCAAACAGAAATAAGATATTTGCACCAAATGATGAGTTTAGCGTAAAAATCAAAATCGGAATACACACGATCCACCTCATTTCGATTTATAATTATGTACACACAAAGGCACAAGGACAATTGGTAAAACAAGTCTGCCTTTTACTATGTTATGTTACGACTGATTGAATTTAAATTTTTCCATTCAGTTTTATATGATAGCCTATTGTTAGTGTCATTGCACGAATATTGATTGTCATTTTGTACGTTTAGTTAGTCGATAGTATAATAAGTTATATCCCCATTTATTTTGATAAAATATAACAAGTTGTTTATTCTTTACAGTACAAGTCTCGTGCTTTTCTCTTGTACAAAACATTGCGTACAGATATAGAGCTCAAAGGGCTAAACTAATTTAATCTCAACACTACTCAAAAGTCAATAGATAAGCTAAATGTTTCGTCAATTCAATTCAATTCAAGTTTCCTTTATTCAACTTTATTTTAGTCAAACTCATAATTGTATCACACTTATTGCGTAGTGTCACGGTTGGGGCAATGACCGTAAAATACCGTAGAGTTGGTTAACCATTAATCATTGAATGCATAAGTATTTAAATTTAAAAATTAAAATTTGGTCCACTAGATTCTAGATTCATGATTGATTTATTGAGTTAGTCTTTAATTACCAAAGTGGGCTGGAGATATTATTGGTAAGCACTAGGAATTATTCAAGAAGTTTGAGAAGAATGAGTGTTGTCAATAAAACGTTAAGCAAACAAAAAGACACGGATAGTTAAAAAATAAAAATTAACTTCAAGTTGTTCCTTTTAGTACAATCATGATTTTTAAAGCTTTTTAATCCTACAACTTTTCATGAAATCCTTACGGATGGTATCGTTACAATTTATATTTCTGAAAATTATTTTACAAGTTAACTCAGCATAGAGCCAGATGAGACAGGGGAGTGAGAAACACACGCTAAAACTTTTTACACACTCAAAGACCGCGGATTTTTCACCCGTTCTAACTTTCCCTTTCGTACAAATGATCAAATTCTCTCTCTGTTTAAAAATTTTAACACTTCATTCAGTTTGGATTCGAAATGAACAAACATCTTATTCTGGCAGGCAGGCCAAATTTGTGACCGATTACGATAGTTCTGACTGACTGATTTGTCCTGTTCCTGTTTATTTAGTAATTGAAGTGATGGAAATTAAAAACGGAGACGTGACTGAGGCCAAGGCCAAGGCTGATAAAACTCAAGAACCCCAATCAAATAATGACGAAGATAGTGACAGTATTGCGACTCCGTCTACAACGAGAGCGATGGATATGGAACCTCATCCCCCAGAGGCAAATGAATGTAAAGACAATGACAACCATGATGACAAAGACAGTGGTCTGACTGACATGAGCCAAACTGAATCAAAGGAGGATGAAAAAATTGTTGTCGATGGGAATGCAACTGCCATCACACCCAAAGGCAAGGATTTGCCAAGGGAAGGGTCGACTAGAAATATCACCAAGTAAGAAAGCCTTATTATGCATTACTACTTAATTAATATCACCATCACCAAAAACCATTAAATTATGTTAACCATTTTAATTGCAGATCACCCAAGTCATACTGCGGGTCCTTATCTGATATTGATTTTGAAGACGGCGACTTGGACGGTACGAAGACGGAAACGGATATGGATGTTGAGAACACAGGAGTGAAGATTGTTAAACGTAGAATCCAGAAAAAAACTGCCGCAGCATTGTCTGGAAGAAAACCAAATCCATTTAAGCGTCCACATCTTCGTGAACTCAAAAGAACTAGAGAGAGTTTTGTTCAGGATGAATTTTGTACTGATATCACGACTGTAGCGACAACTGGAAAATGTCGTGAATGTCGCTACTTTCAGAATCAATCGGCCCGGAAGCAAAATAGCATTTTCTGTCGATTTTATGGTTTCCGTAAATTAAGATTCTCCAAAGGGCCGCAAAGCCAATTCTGCCTGGCTGGGTTCTCAGATCCAACTGCTGATCCGGATCAAGTACGTTGCAAAAACATCAATTATTAATTGGAATCGCAATAAAAATAATTAAAAATTGTGTTCTTTCTTTTCAGGATGAAATTAATGTTTGGCTTCCATCCAAGAAAATTACTCCTCCTGTGTTTGATTCAGATATGGCGAGATTTTTAATTTCTCATGTAGGAGATCAATTTTGTGAGCTGGTTCAGCAGGAAATGGAAGTTTTTGAGCTCAACGTCTCAGTAGTTAAGAAACCACCGGCTTGGAAAAGACTTGTCCAAGGAATTCGTGAAATGTGTGATGTTTGTGACACAACATTATTCAATTTTCATTTTGCTTGTTCAAAATGTGGATTTGGAGTTTGTTTGGGTTGTTACAAAGCCCGGAAAAATGGAATTAAGCGGATTGAGAATCCGGTAAGCAAAGTACAGTTAGCATAAAAATATTTTATGTACTTACTTAGAATTAAATTGTCAACTATTTCTACAGGATTCCATGATCGACAACACTTCTAAATCGGTTTACGATGAATTTAAATGGTTTCGCTGTTCTTTGAAACAACCACATGAAATTGAGAAGTTAATGTTGACGCAAGCAATTGTTGGGGATGCTTTGGAACAAATGGTTGACCTTATGCATCGAGTACGAGCAGAGCAAAAAATTCTTCAACGTTGTGGTTGCCCTTACTTGGATAAATATACGGATATCATAAAAACTTTGGGTTCGATAGCAGAATACAAACTCCAACCAAAACTGGTAATACTATTAACTACTTTACTTAAAACTTTAAATGTATTTTGTATTTTTTAAGGTCGAAATACTTCAAATTAAATATTTGTTTCGTAATTCTAGCCTCCACTACCACCGCCACCACCAGTGTTGGCTCCTGTACCACAACCACAGCGTGAGCTCGCTGGTTCATCCAGACGAGTAAGATTAAACAATTTAATTATTATTCGAAACAGAGTAATAGAATATATTAATAATATTTTCAGCGCCGAAGACGGGCCGATGACAGTTCTGATGAAGAGTCAGCTGTAGATGAATCTACGCACCAGTTCTTGGCAGGAATTTTAAATGAGCCAAGAAGAAAGAAAAATCGTCCCGATCCACCTGCTGGAAATGACAGTGGGAATGGTAATTCCTTGGAAAATAAAAATGGTACAATTCCAGTCTTGTCACCAACGGGAAATGGAAAGGAAATGGAAGAGACAAAACCTAAAATCTCATCGGCGAATGGAAATAAAGTGGAAAAAGAATTGAAACACTTTGTACGACTACCAACTACGTATTTGAGTTCTCACAAACACCGCTACGGAAAACAACCCGAAATTATTATAAATAGCTATGGGCTAACAAGGGCACTTTACCCAACAGTGTTCTCATGATTGGCTTTGTGAAGGAAAATTACTTCGATTACTTGAACCAAGCAATCCAGGGAATTACGATTTATTTCAAGAAGTTTGGAAAAGAGGGCAACCCGTGATTGTGTCCAATGTCTCAAATCGTCTAAACCCATCATTATGGAGCCCAGAATCATTTTCTCAAGATTTTGGACAACTCAAGAATGATTTGATCAATTGCATGACAGGAAAATTGGTCGTAAATCAATACATGAAAACATTTTGGGATGGATTTGAATACATGGACAAAAGACTCAAAGACGAGAAAGGAAACGTGATGCTTCTGAAATTGAAAGATTGGCCTTCCGGGGATGATTTTGCTGAAATGCTTCCATCGAGATTTAAAGATTTGATGGCAGCTCTTCCTCTCACGGAATATACTCATCGCAATGGGCGGTTGAATTTAGCTGCTCGTCTTCCAGACAATTTTGTCAAACCAGATTTGGGTCCTAAGATGTACATTGCCTATGGCTCTGGGCTTCATCTTGATAAGGGAACGACGAACCTTCATTTGGATATTTCTGATGCTGTGAATCTCATGGTTTACGCTAAACCTCCTCTAGACTCGGACAATACTGAGCACAATAAAGGTATTGTTGGCAAATATTAATTTTAAATTAAAGTCAGGTTTCTAATTTATTTGTTTTGTATGTATGTAGCTGTCCTCGACGCAGTTATGAAATCTGACTGCGATGGGAAAACGATGAGTCGTGTTACTGAGGGAGGTGAACTTCCTGGTGCGCTTTGGCATATTTACAATGCAAGAGATGCGGATAAAATTAGAGATCTTGTCAATTTGGTATGCACATTAAATAATTAACAAGAGAACGATAAGTCTGAAAATAATTAACCGAATAATTTTGTCCTTAATTAGATGGCTGTTGAGCGTGGAGAGAGATTAGAGAGATACAGTGACCCAATTCATGATCAGAGTGTGTACTTGGATACAGAAATGAGGAAGAGATTGATGGATGAATACAATGTGGTTGGATATCCAATTGTACAGTGTCCAGGAGATGCTGTTTTCATTCCAGCAGGAGCACCGCACCAGGTAAATTCATATTCAGCTCATTACAATTAATTTGTTCCTGTTAGTCACTTCAACTTTTCCCTACTTTTAATTTTCAGGTCAGGAATTTACAAAATTGCATCAAGATTGCCGAGGATTTTGTTTCTCCTGAAAATGTCACTCATTGTTTTCATCTGACTGAGGAATTTAGAAACTTGAGTGAAACTCATACAAACCGAGAAGACAAATTGCAGATTAAAAATATTATTTATCACACTATAAAAGATTGTCTTTCAGTATTGGGCAACGATTTGCCAGAGATTCCCCAAATCAAGGGACAAGTTAAAAAAGATCCGATCGAGCCTAAGAAAAAGGAGGTGAAGAATTTAGAGTCCAAAGAAGGGGAGAAGATGGACACGGGTGAACCGATCAAGTCAGAGAAAAATGAAGAGGCAGATGCAGCTTTAGCTTTAGAAGTGGATCCAACAAAGAAGAATGAAGAGGAAGTAAAGGCAAAGCAAGTCAATGATGGGCAACTTGATAAGAGTCAAATAAAATCTGAATCTTAGCAAGTAAGTCATTTAATATTGCATTTAACGCTTCTAGAATAAAAAACTCATTTTGGTTGTTAATTTACAAATACTCAAACTCTTCTGCATTCAACTAGCTTCCAAACTTAAGGAATTTGTAATATATTTGATCATGCATTCGTAAAGCCGAGCTAAGAGTTTTAATTTTGTTTGAATAATTGTGAAGTTGTTTGATTATGATTAGTTCGGTTTGCTTTTGTACATTTTGATGAGGATTACGGAGTACTTTTAAAAATAAAATGGTATTTGTTCAAATTACTTGATTATCAATTTATTGTGTGTTGATTGATTTCTTCTGCACAAAAGTAGCGGAAACATTTGCTGATTACAAAATCAATTTTGGGTACTTTCCACTCGTCTTAATGGTTTACAAAATCATATATGATTCAGAATTTAGAACGGACTGACACACTTTTCTTAATGAATTGTCCCTGTAAAATTATTGGAGCTGAATGTTGTAGGCGTAGCCGTATTTATTTACTGCTAAAAGAGTTATGGACTTGTCAAATTGAGAACCATTCGGCCGTGAAGTAAAGAAACTAGTCATTCTCAGCATGGCAATGTTAGAACTTCAAATTATTAACGCCACTCTCAAATTAGGCCGAATTTTTGGTTGTTTTCCTATTCAACTGTTGATCGAACAGAAAAAGAAACGAAAAAAATTTAATTTTGCTCTTATATATTCCTGGGCAATGTTTCATTTTCGTTGCAATTACTTGGTTTGACTATTTTGCAGTAAATTTTATGGGGAGACTTGACTTGGACAGAAGAATGTCAACGTATGTTCTGAACTACGCTCAAGTCGTCACAGTGTTTTTCTCTGATACGATTTTAAGGGTCAGCTCGATTCTTACTTGCAGAAAAACGCTGGAAATGATAAATTACTTGAATTTATTGGAAATTCCTAATCAAAGTTACAGGAAATATATTTTTAAACACGGGTTCAAACTGGCTAAGTTTTATCAGGGAATTATTTTATTTTTTACTGTTCAAAAGATCTTTGCCTCAGTTCAAGGTTATTACAATGACCTGCAGACAAAGGAGACACAATTAAAGAGTTTTGTATTTTTTGATCAACCATTGTTGACTGTCATAATGTACGCTTTGTCGGACATTGCAAGTTTATTCTGCATCGTATTTGTTTTGAACATTACCGTGTGCACTGCCCTAATGCTGAACTATCGTTTTCAATATTTGTGCTTGGAATTTAATCAGACAGGTCTAGAAGCCAAGATACCCTGGCTGACCAAAATGTCAGATCTTTCTGAAAAATCAGTGCAAGTGAAACCAATCTACTTTCGAAGTTTAAGCAAAGTCAAACTTCAGTATTATCACAAGGAGTTCTCGAGTTTGAAATCTGCATTTAAAAATTGGAATTCAATCTGTGGAACGTACGCAGCCGTTTTGCTATTCCATAGCAGCGTCCTTCTTATATTTTATGGCTATTTATTGACAATATCTGAAACTTGGAGTGGAACAATTGCTTTGATGTCAGAATTGTTTAATGCATTTTTTCCAGTCCTCATTTTGCCTTGGGTTGGGAATCTTTGCAAAATGGATGTACGTATATTTCCACAACAGTGTAATTGAAGTGTGTAAGAATTTTTATATTTAAATAGATAAACCGAACATCTGCTCAGTTGAAAAGCGCATTTGTTGAGTACGTAACTCATTACAGCCTGAGTTCACAATCTCTGCAGGTAAACTTAATATGTAACACAACAGTTGACTTTTCTATGTAATCTATGCCATTTTGGAATAATTATTGACTACAGGGATTGGAAAGTCTTGTGAAATCAGTTACTAGGCATGATTGGGCACTGAATGCCAACGATTTGTTCACAATTGATTTTACACTTTTCCCTGCGGTAATACTCATCATATAATTTGATTTAGGCTTAATAAAAAAGACAAGAATATAGGAAAATTTACATGAATTGGTTTTTTTCATTAGATTGCCCGTGCAATGATGACATATACAATGTTCATATTCCAATTAAAAATCAATGAAGGTATTACGAATTGAGAGGACCTGAGCGTGAAGCAGATGTATACCGACTGACTCGTTTAGCTTATGAATATTAATGTTACTTTTAAAACTCACGAACATAATTATTGAATCTCTCAATAAAATTAATTAACATCAATCCACATTAATTTATTCTGCAAAATTAAGGTGTCAAGTTAACCTACTGTAAGATTTGTTAATTTGTCAGTTAATGTACGTTGTCCCATTCAGATATTTGATGTCCATTGGAGTTTTCTCCCATTCGTAGTTGTAGAATTAGGAGAATATAAGTAGCCATTGTTCCTGCTATCTGTAGTACAATACAAAAATAATGATACTTGGATACATGAAAATTGTATTTAATTACTTACCCCCGGAAGAATCCCACTGTCAATGAAAAAGATTCCATTTGCAGAAAACCTCCAGTTCCAATTGAGAACTAGTTTGAGGATTGCTTTCAGATCTACGGGCTACGCAATATTTAAAAAAGCAAAATAATTAAGGGAATTAGATAGGTTAGAAAATTTTGCTTACTTGTTGTACATTCCAGCGATTTATGTAGACTTTGCTAGTGCTGTGTTTGATTTGAGAAAGCATAAATGCTCTCTGAAGTTTTCGCTTTGACTCCTTTACCTTTACATAAAGCTAATAATAAGTACTATTTAATTACTTACCCCCGGAAGAATCCCACTGTCAATGAAAAATATTCCATTTGCAGAAAACCTCCAGTTCCAATTGAGAACTAGTTTGAGGATTGCTTTCAGATCTACGGGCTACGCAATATTTAAAAAAGTAAAATAATTAAAGGGAGTTAGAGAGGTTAGAAAATTTTGCTTACTTCTTGTGCATTCCAACGATTTATGTAGACTTTGCTAGTGCTGTGTTTGATTTGAGAAAGCATAAATGCTCTCTGAAGTTTTCGCTTTGACTCCTTTACCTTTAAATAAAGCTAATAATAAGTACTCTATATTTTCTATTTGAAATTTTAGTGTACCTTTCGATTCATCCAATTTCCTAACAAAATCGGTACCCCTATCATCACCGTAGATTCAACAGCTAATGAAATTGCATAATTATTCATTGCTGATGTGTATAAATAGTAGGCGGAATATATTAATCCAATACTACTTGCCGCGAACATGACAAATGAATAACTTCCAGCAACTCGATTGAATTCCTCAAAAATTATTTCAATATTTTCGAATTTTGTAAACCAATGGTTTAAATCCAACAGAAGTGAACTTTTTTGTTCATTCGTTTCATCGATAATCTTGCCAAATTCCTCACAGAACTCTTCAAACCTTTGGACGATCATTAAGCCAAGGATTATTGGAAGAAGGAGTGCAAAAAACTTTGTGATGCTTATAGCAAAATTAAAATAAGTATAAATTGCACTTTCGATCCTGCCTTTCACTGTAGTCATACGCTCATCAAATAAAAATAATACAAATGACGTGTAGATCCTAAAAAATAGACTTAAGAGTATAATTAGTGAACCTAGTCTTAAAACTCGTTTTTCTTGATTTGCTAGTGGAACGTCCCCACAAAACCTGAACATGGAAACTATTTTGTGACAATAAATTAGCCCAATTAATCTTACACTCGTTTCCCATACTCCAGTCAAAATAAAAACTACATTGTACACTACATTTTCGCTCAAAGTAGAAGTATACTCGTTCACAGTAGAATATGCAAAAAATGATATAGTAATATGAAGTGGCAGGAGTATAAAAGTGCTGTAAATGGTATGAAAACTTAAAAACTTGAATTTAAAGTTGACTGAAGTCGGAAATGGATTTGAGGTTACAATCAAACCAAAAAACCATCCAATGGCTAAGGTGGTTTTTATAATTAAGCTTTCAAGGTTTAAACTGTTGTAAAGGGTTTTGACTGTGCTGTTACTATTAATGTTAACAGGAACCATTTTTTCGACTTAAACATTTTTGCTATAATCTGCTTCCCCGTCCTTCACTCGTTTAGTCTTTACTAGAATTGAGATGAACTCCTAACTACGCAAATTCACAACAGTCAGTTTGTATCAATATTTGCTTTTACCCTTCCTTCCAGTTGTGTCACTCTTACAAATTATACGTACGTTTGGCATGAGTGCATTAAGTGATCACAATTATTGGATTAATCATAATTGACTACGTAATGTCGTCGTGTTATATCTAAACTAAGATTAGCATAAAAAGCACTTACGTAGTACTCGGATATATAGGATACAAGAAAAAATTAAGAAATGAGAATGAAAGGGAAGGATGGCATAATCATCAGTATTAAGCATGGAACTGTATTGTACTTGAATTAATTCAATTAATCTAAGATAAGGGTTGCATTCCAACAACAACCAAGGTCGGGCTCGATTTACCTTAATCCTAAATTTATTACGAGTTTCATGAATGGGGATAAAACGGTAAAAGTAGTGACCTAGCTACCATTTCCGTGGTCACTGGTAAATTACTTTCTATTCACAGGCCAAAGCCATTATGACTTAGGCTGTTCATGTATGGACACATAGGGCTTGAATTTTCTATATATGGATACAATATACTATCATACTATGGCATGTTTTGTCTTTCCTTAGTGATGTTGTGCAATCAAGTGCTCTGCTATCACTATTACTCATCTTTACCTGACAAGAATTATAATTCATGAGTATTTTTAGCACCAATGTATCGACTTGGAATTTGTGTAGGAACTAATAGCGAATAAAAACAAAAATATAAAGTATAGCTCGTGAAAAGGAGAGAAGAGAACGTAGAGCCACGCCTACATTGCAAGAAAATAAATCGTAATTTGCTTAATAACGACACTTATCTTGGAATAACCTCCAAAGTAAGCAAAAGAAATTAGCGTTGCTGAGCTGAGCGTTTCATAAATCCGTGGTTGTACCATTTACATTCACAATGAATTATCATGCCAAACTTACGACTTTTAGCTGGAATACATTAATTATACATTCAAATCTACTCGCTTTGGAGTTCCGAACCAGATTTGTTAACATTTATTATTGACAGCTCGAAACGATGGTGCTTAAATAGAATCGAGACAATTCTTGCAGACACAAAAGCATTTCTACCTAATGCTTAATTATACTTCTGACTTGGAAGGAATTCGAGCGGTTGAAATTAGGAGCGCGTGTGAATTATTTGTACTAGAAACGCAAACGAGGAATTTTTCCTCGTATCCTGTTCCTGGCAGCTTGTCCTCTGATCAGAACTTACACCACATACTTGACTTGCAAGACTGGGATAGAAAAGAGTAATGCTGTCAAAAATTGTTTTGTTCATAATAAAGCAAACAGTAAATTCTGGTTATTATTCAGGGACATTTAAATATTACTGGGATATAAAAAATCACCAAGTAATAAAAGGATGTTCTGAGGCACGTCTATTCAAGTACCGCTGGGAAGCGGCGACTTATACAGCAAACATCTCCTTTTGGGTCACGGTTTGTGGTTCTTTAAAGCTCATTTTGAGTAACAAGTTTAGTTACAATGATATGAAATGTATTTTTCAAATAATGTCTTTCGTTTGGATGGTTACATCAGTCATTGCTCAAAGTGTCGTTAAAAATGGGCCAAGTTACCCCAACTCACTAAATTCGGTTATTCGCTTACTTACAGGATTCAAATGTTGGTCTAGAAAGTTAATCGTCAGTAGTAGTAAGTAAAGCTAAGTTAAAATATTTTTGCATGTTTTAGATCATGGGGAAAATACCTCGACAAAGTTGACAATGTTCGATTTATTGTGGATTTTATTTCATGGAATTGTTATCCTTGTGACCCTTCTGTTTGGGCTAATTCCACTGGCAGATGTTTGCACGTTTCACTTTTATTCATCACTGTTGGAATGTAATATTTGTTCCTCAGGCCACCCTGGATTCATTATTTCGTTACCATTTGCTTTAGTTCAATTTTGGCTGTCCCTCCTCACAGCATTGTCTATTGAGCTCATATTTTTAAGTTGGATGACATATTGCTACCTAGGAGCAGAATTCTTGAAGAAAAGTGACGGGTAAATTAAGCAAGCATTTTTAATAGCATTGCAAAAGAAACTTATTGTACAAAGATTTATTTTACTTTCTAGTACTTTTAAATCAGGATCAGACTACGATGTGTGTATTTTTTATCGAGGATTCCAATGTATGCAAAGTTTATTAGACGAAAAATTTTCCACCATTGTTTTGCCAGCATACTTTGGCATAACGCTCGTTGGATTTCCTTTCACGTTCAAGTCGTTGTTGACTAATCTAATTGATGGAGACGATATTCCTACACTATTTTCATTCGTGCTCAGTTTTGGTGTTATATTTATATATCTAATATTTATAAAAATCTCCTGGGTATTCGCTAAAGTAAGTGAAAATTTTATTCGGTCTCGAGTGACGAGAAAAATCTATGCCAGATCATGTCCTGCTCTTGTATTTCGTGTAGGACCGTTTGGAAAATTGGATCGAGAATTGTATATCGATTTTGCGAATCTTTGTATTCTACAAACAATCAATTTGCTGTTAGTCTAGAATTAATATATACACAATACACGTGGGAAATGGAATGCATATAGCTTAACCCTGTAGATGTTCCCTCAAGTTTGTAAAAATTAGAAATGTCAAATTTTGAATTACTACGATGTGCTCTAGTTACTCGTGCTGGATTCAAAATTGATCGGAGCCTAGATTTTGTCATTTTTATCCTAAAAAATTAACAACTCAAAGATTTTGGATTTGACTATTTGTAGACAAACGAGTCTATGTATGTATATAGCAATATAGCATTGAACATAGCATATAACAATAGCAACTGTAACCTTATAACTTAAAATTATAATTAGTAATTATAATCCCTGGTCGGCGTTTACATCAACTTGTAATGTTCAATCTTATCTTGGAAACTCAGGTCACGACCTTCAGTGTAACGGAAACACTATGCCAATGATTCACCAAAACTCCCATCATGTTCCAGATTGTAGTCACTTCTTTTGGCTGAGAATTATACTGGTTGTCAAACGCACGGCAATGTAGTTTGAGTACGGAAGAATTCTCTGCTAGCCCAGGTTTGATATGAACTTTTGCCTATAATTGATGAGGAAAGTTGATCTCAACCTTAGATATAAACAAAATTAAAAATAATTACCTTCCAAAGCACCCAAGTCCATCGTTTGTGGCTCTGGCTCAATTCTTGCTCAAATTCTGCTTCTATCCAATTCTGACCTTCGTCAGAACTCACATCAACTCTTCTAATCCTATTTCCTCCACCACTGAATGCATATCCTTGAACTACAAGTGGTGTCCATGTCATATTAGAGTTTTGCTGAATCTCTAATATGTCACCATCACTTGGAACCAAAATGGCAGACTGGACATTCGTATATAGAAGGCTTGGGGCTGCATCATAGTCAATATTATCAAAATTATACTTTGCAGGATAAAATCTGTACATTCTTCTCTCCCAAACTGAATCTACTTCATTAGAAGCAAGAATAATTTTGGTCAAGAATTTCACGCTATTGAATCCAGCCATTCCAGGTGCAATCATTCGGACTGGGAATCCATGATCAGGTGGGATGGGTGCTCCGTTCATTTCGTAAGCCACCATCATTTGTGCTTTTGGATCCAGAGCGATGTTTGCTGGGATTGAAGCCCCAAATCGTTGACCTGAAGGGTCGCGATCAGCGCCTTCAAAATTTATAAATTTTACAGCACTGCTAATATTTTCTTTCTTGATGCCAAAATGGGAAAGCAAATCCGTGAGGTAAACGCCGCCCCAAGTGGCAGTGCTCATAGCTGTATGTTTGAAGGCCACTCCATGGGTCAATTTAATTTTGTTCATTTCAAACCGTCGATTCCCAGAACATTGCAAAGTCACGCTGAGAAGCCTTTTAGTAAAATTAGTTGCAAGGTAGCTCATTTTTACGCTAATTGGTTCCGAAAGCCCCATTCCAGATACGACAACGATATGACTTTTCTTCCGGATCTGAGGAACCGGTAAATGCAATCGGACATAATGAATGTCACTACAAAAATGTACAAAAATAAATAAATAAAATTTGATCTTGCAGAATCTACACTAAGCTAATAACCTACGCTGGGGTAATGAAAGATTTTACTAGATCTCCCGGATATGGATTTGCATTGAATGGTGTTTGAGATATAATTTCCATCCGATGACTCCGATTGGCTTGTTCGGCTGCAAATGGATCGTACAAATTGAAAAGTTCTGCTTCCTTCTGTCCATGTTCATCCAAGTTTCCGATGCGGTACTTTTCAAGAATTTTGAGCACGTGCTCTTTTTTGTGAACAGGAAGTGAATTCCAAAATGGCTCTAGGTGTCCACCAGCCGATGCAATGATTCCAGGTCCACCAGGATGTGAATCTATGAATTCGGTCAAATCATAAACTCCACTTTTGTAAGACGTCCAAATTGCTCCGTTTTCTTTCGAATTATGTTCCCCTATTTGAAGGGTTGTATAGGTAGGAAACTCAGGGATTTCTTGTTCTGAGCCATAAATATGATCTGATGTAATCCAAGGGAGTTTTCGTGTCGTTAAATTTATTGGGGTAAAGTCAAGCAGTCCTATTATTGAAATAATCACAGTGATTGAAAAACGTTTCATGATTAGTAATTTCTCAATACGAGTTAAACAATTGGGTCACATACTATAGAGCCTTCAATGCTTACGATTGTGACCGCGGTGCTTATAGATGGAATAAATTGTAAAAAATTTTAGTGAATTTTTATTTGTCACAATAAAATTGTGCACGTTTTTCTACAAAATCCAAATGTAAACTCAACTTGATTGAATTGAGGAAATAAACTTTTGTTGGAATGGAAGTTTCCTCAAAATTTTACGTTGTATTTATTATAAAGAATAAACAACAAAACCTGTTTGGTTTTCTTCTACGCGGCGACAAAGGCAGCCCGGTTAACTTCTATCATACTAAACTCAATTTTAAAGTAAATAAATGCGAGGATCATGTACAAGTAATTAACATTTGAGTGTATTAGATAATGTATTTTGTCACTTGACTTGACTTATTGACATTAAATCGACATGGTGCATGGTTAAGTTCAACTTGGGAAAATCTCATTCTTCCTTCCGTTCTTCCTACCGCTTTATATTCTTACTTGTTTCATATTATAATGCAGGAAGTATTAATTTATCTCACTTCGAGATCCTAGAACGCTACATTTCAGCACGAGTATAATCACTTTCATGGAAATTCGTCCGTAATTTATGAAGCTTATAATAAAATATATGGTGTACATATTAAAAAGTTCAAATCGAGACCGAGTGAAAAGTAATTTAATACCTAGTTGTCTACATTTGTATAAAATAAATCATTATATATGGTCAAAATACAACTAGGAAGATTCTTGTCACAAGTCTATCCAGAATCAATGAAAAAAATAATGAGTTCAAAGTAAAATAGAACTGGTTTTAACTCAGACATGATCATTTGTGAAATGGATTACGATTTATGTACACAGTAGCAGGTTGTTTTAGACAAGTGAGTCAGTATCATGAGACATTTATAATAGTCTTGTGATGAGATATATTACCTACCGGTTAACCTTCACCTTCACGACTTATCTAACACACCAAAAAGTTGTACAGAGAAGTATATAAGGCAAAATTAAGCAAGTAATACAATGCTCATTCTCTTTCTTCACTCACTGAATAATGAAAGTCAAAATATTTTTAATTGTGACTTGCCTTGTCGCAATTTCCCCTAGTTTTGTTCTCGGAGGTTGGCGTCATATTTCTTTATGGAGAAAAGCAAATGAGGAATGTAAACCTGCAGCTATTGCTACAAACTCAAAATCGGAACCAAAAGATCCTTCCATAATTGAAATTCAAAATGGAAAAGTCCAAGGGGTCCAAAGCGTATCCAGAAATGGTAAACCTTATTGGAAATTCTTAGGAATTCCTTATGGAAAGCCACCAGTTGGAGATCTGCGATTTGAGGTAAGTAGTAAGCCAAGGCGTATATTTTTATTAAAAAGCTTAACAACAAATTTGGCTATTTCTAGCCTCCACAACCAGCTGAAAACTGGAATGGCATTTTCAACGCTTCATCTTACGGCGCCGAATGTGCACAATGGTCTATTTTTGAAAAGAAACCTGCTGGTCAAGAGGATTGTCTTACTATCAGCATTTTGGCTCCGCATGTACGTAAAGCTAATGTAGTCGGAACTATTCTTTTAAAAACTCATTTTTTGCAATGATGTCTATTTCAGGACAGAACACCAGGAAAATTATTGCCTGTTATTGCAGTGAGTATTCACATAATATTATTCTTGTCGATAAATTGGGAGTCTGAACAAAATAACTTGCATAGTACATTTGCAGTGAGTATTCACATAATATTATTCTTGTCGATAAATTGGGAGTCTGAACAAAATAACTTGTATAGTACATTCACGGCGGCGCATTTTTTATTGGAAGTTCTTCCATTGTGCAAGGAGATTATTTCATGGACCACGATGTCATCTTTGTGAGTTTTAATTACCGTCTGGGTGCTTTAGGTAAGCATTACTTTTTGTAGTGTTGTAGTGTGGTTAACATTAGTAAATGGGTTGTTATTGCCTTTTTTATAGGATTTTTGAATACGAAAGATGGGCTCATCAAAGGAAACATGGCCTTAAAAGATCAGCGTTTGGCCCTTCAATGGGTCCAAGATAATATTGAAAAATTTGGTGGAGACAAAAAG
Source organism: Thalassaphorura encarpata (assembly GCA_009869925.1). Classification (NCBI taxonomy): domain Eukaryota; kingdom Metazoa; phylum Arthropoda; class Collembola; order Poduromorpha; family Onychiuridae; genus Thalassaphorura; species Thalassaphorura encarpata. The sequence goes on along the minus strand of WJEZ01000929.1, from coordinate 2,380 downwards.
TTAGTTACGCTTGGCGGGCTTAGTGCTGGAGCAATCACTGCTAACCATCACGTGATATCACCAAAATCTGCAGGTACTCAAGCTAAAATTGAATTTTTACTATGGCTTTGTATTTGTTGTAATTGTGTTACTAATGTTTAATAGGTCTTTTCTCAAAGGCAATGTTATTTAGTGGAACTGCCATTGGTCCTTGGAGTATTTCTGTTCATCCTGAGAAAAATGCTCGGCGCTTTATTAAAAAAGTAAAATGTGGCGAAGAAACAGAAGCAGAGAAACAAGTTTCTTGTCTAAAGAAATTAGACGTGAAGAATATACTTCTGGGGCATGATGACGTCGTAGTAAGTATTCAATATGCATTCTCGTGATAGCCAACAAAAAATAATTTCATTTTTGTAGTTTCCTGCACCCATAGATTTTGAAACTTATTTTCTTCCAAGTATTGAACCTGTGAATGACACAGATGCTTTCTTTGTTGAACATCCCGAGAAAATTCTAAAATCGGGCAATTTTAATAAAGTTCCGATTCTTCATGGTCACGCCGACTTTGAAATGCTAATGACGACAGCAGGTAATATTTACACAAAAACAATTAAAATTTTTCTAAATTTAATCAATTTGTGTGCATTTTTGTATTTAGCCCTTAGCGGGATTGAAAAGGAATTAGCTGAAGCCAGGAATAGCTTCAATACTTGGGCACCCAGACTTTTACATTATGAGAATGATGATGCGATATCTGAAAAAATTAAAGAATTTTATTACAAAGGAGATACGTCCAATGTCACTGACACAAGCGGCGTTAGCGCTAATCAGACAACAGCTCTATTCTCTGATAGAATTTTTAATTTTGGTCACTATAAACTTACAAAGTACTATTCACCACATGTTCCAGTTTTTACGTATTACCATACATGGGAACCTGATCATCCAAGCGCAAATATATTTTCATCTACAAAACAGATGTGGGGTAATGTGATATGCATAAACTTTCCATAATAACTTAAAATTGCACATTAATATATTTTTATTGTTTTCATAGCTGGGAACAGTCATGGAGATGATATTTTCTTATTTGGAATTAGCAGTTTCCCCTTTGCACCAAAACTTGATCCAAGTCACCGCCTGTATAATATGTCTACTGAATTTATTCAACTTCTTGTGGATTTTATGAATGTGTAAGTACAAGTACCAAACAATGCGCGTTGAAACATAGCATTTTGAGATGATATTTTCTTATTTGGAATTAGCAGTTTCCCCTTTGCACCAAAACTTGACCCAAGTCACCGCCTGTATAATATGTCTACTGAATTTATTCAACTTCTTGTGGATTTTATGAATGCGTAAGTACAAGTACGAAACAATGCGCGTTGAAACATAGCATTTGCGAAGTACAAATTAATTATCGAATCTGAATTCATACAGAGAATGGATGGATTTCCGTTCCGTCCCTTGGTGGCAAAATAATCCCAAACAGTCTAAATTGACTTATCTGAAGATCGATGAATCTCCAGAAATCGTACATGGACCATTTGAGGAAAGAATGAAATTTTGGGAAAATATTGAAGATCAAATTGTCAACGCATAGTATTATAGGACATTTTCCTCAAGTCTACAAGCCGACATGTAAATAATTAAAATTGCATTGTCCTTAGAATGTGTGCGAAGACTTAAGCAAATTATTATTTGAACTTGAAGTATCTAGTTTCTTAATTAAACAGACATTTAGCTGTTTAGTAAATAAATCTCTGGATCTCGAGGACTTTTTGAGGTATGCCGTCCTTAAAATGCATAAAGTATTGCACGTCATAGCTTTTTAAATTTTATTTTATTTCCTAAACAAATGAGTCTCAATTCTTTGAATCTAAGATTGGACTAAAACTTGAGTCTACATAAAATTATCTATTGAGCGTTTTCTGAAGATGTTACAAATGATGACATTGTTATGTTTAATTTTTATCCTTGACACTCTTGACAACTTTCAGTTTAGCAGAAACACTATGCCAATGATTCACCAAAACCCCCATCATGTTCCAAATTGTAGTAACGTCTTTGGGTTGGGAATTATACTGGTTGTCAAATGCACGGCAATGCAATTTCAGAGAAGTAGAATTTCTCGCAACTTGAGCACTGATGTTAACTTTTGCCTGTAATTGTAAAATATTAAATTAGCTTTAAGTTCTCTAATGAAACGATAAACAGAATTCGCATTAACCTCCCATAGCATCCAAGTCCATCGATTATGGCTCTGGCTCGATACTTGCTCAAATTCTGCCTCTACCCAATTCTGACCTCCGTCAGAGCTCACATCTACTCTTCTAATTCCATTTCCTCCACCACTAAATGCGTAGCCTTTGACCGTCACTTGCGTAGTCGTCTTATTCCC
>WJEZ01000928.1:0-21399 GCA_009869925.1 Thalassaphorura encarpata | reverse complement strand
GGATTTTGAGATTTTCCTTGTTTGCTTAAAAGAGCGTTAAATTTATGTCATGAGATTTTTCTTGTGTTTTAGGAATGGTGACGACAACCGAGGAGTAGTAGCTGCCAACAGTCCTTTGGGTCGAGGATTTGCAAATATAAGTCAGCCGATAGCCCCAATGCCTCCAGCCGCGGCAGCTCTAGTCATACCACCAGCAACCGCAACCGCAGCTCTTGACGGAAGAATTGACAACAGTAAGTGCGAAAAAAAAAATATAAAATACTTTGTTGACATTGACTCAAAACCGCATACGCACTTGAACCGTTGAGAAAAACAACGATCAATTTCTTAAGAAAAATTATTTCGTCACGGTTTGGGTTTTTGAATGAAGCCAAAGTTTGCGTAAAACTTGATTGCGTACATACCGCTGTTAGTTTAAATAACTCAAATGAAGCTGTAATTAGATATTGTACGATCAGATCAGATCAGATAAAATTATCTGACAAATCAAGAGATAAGCTCAAAAATATGGGAAGGAATGACTAACGCGAACTTACCTGTGGATGAGAGATTAGTTAGCAGATAAAACGTGTGAGAACTTTTAGTCTTCGAGTGCATATTTTTATAGTGTGAATGTGATGTGAACTGATTTCTTTTATTTGGCATTCGAATTCAAAATAGTCATAGTCACGTAGTAGGAACAAACTGCGGCTTGGGAAGGAAATGAAGTAAAGGTCTGTGACTGTGTGACGGAATTAAATAACTTTAAAATGCGTCGCAGGCAGTGACAAAATGACAAATCAAGAGATAAGCTCAAAAATATGGGAAGGAATGACTAACGCGAACTTACCTGTGGATGAGAGATTAGTTAGCAGATAAAACGTGTGAGAACTTTTTGTCTCCGAGTGCATATTTTTATAGTGTGAATGTGATGTGAACTGATTTCTTTTATTTTGCATTCAAATTCAAAATAGTCATAGTCACGTAGCAGGAACAAAATGCGGCTTGGGAAGGAAATGAAGGAAAGGTCTGTGACTGTGTGACGGAATTAAATAACTTTAAAATGCGTCGCAGGCAGTGACAAAAAGTGTAATCATAGCACAGTTTCCGCTTCCTAAACTTTCACTCCATGAAGCTGTTTTAAAATAATTATGGGAAAAAGTAGAGTGGAATAATACTAAACATAACTCAAACTACCTTGTCTGTTTTAAAATAATTATGGGAAAAAGTAGAGTGGAATAATACTAAACTTAACTCAAACTACATTGAGTATTCATGCCTCGCCTCGTAATCCATGGTTGACAATGTCGGTTGTACTAATTTATGTAATGGCACGGTCAGTGTAATAAATTTGAAGAGGATGCTCATTAACTTTACTGCACATATATGGACAATTGTAATAAATTAAATAACCCAATACGGGACAAATATTCGCACACACATTGTGCCAATTGAGTATGTCATGTCATTACAGTCAACCCTTTCAGATTTCATGATCCGAGAAATTACTTTTTCTACTTCATTTCAAATGGGGAAATCCCAATTTTTAATTGATGCGTACTGTGAACAATGGACTGAACACAAGTGGCAATAAATTAAATAGGAGACGATGTGTATTTGCATTTGAAATCAAAACAATGCTTTGACACAGCACGTGTAAATTTCCCACCCGTTGTGTTTACGTCCACATCTTCAACATACAAATTAATTTCAATTAATTCCCACGACGAGACGAAGCCCGAAGGATAAAAAGAAAAAGAAGTGGAGAACGAACGTGTAGAAGTAAAATTTATACAAAGATTTTTCTAATTGGTGGTAGAATCTAGGATGCCTTGCTTGCTTGCGTGGGGCTTCAGAATAATTTGTTGAAGCTTCTCAAAATTGGGAATCGAGTGCATCCATGCCATGGAATGGATTCTTGTTTAAAAGAAGAAAAGAAAAAGATTCTCGAATGAGGGCCGTCCTACTTTGATTGTGCCTCAAGACCCGACTAGCTGGCATGGCGGTTTTTGTTCTTTTTTCATTTAATTGGCAAATCAATGTTAGCAGCAGCAGCTAAAGCCTTGTTCTGGCTGGCTGAGATAGTCCAACATAACATCAGTCTGTAATTCAAGTCATGACGGTGCAGAAAAATAGATCTAATTTTAAAGAGAGAGAGTGTGCGCTGTGTGTTAGAGATGGAATTAATGATTTTGCAAAATCTGTGTAAATTTAATCTAAGCTGTGCTATGCATGCGGTTGTTAAGAAAATGAACAAGTGTATTTCATTGTAATTCAACCCAGACAGAATGCTAGAAACGAAACCTCCTACATAGTAAAAAGCTACGATCCCATTAAAATGCCAATTTTGTCAAGTGGGGAGGTTCTTTTATTCAAATCCCATTTAACAATTGAGTGGGCAAAGAGATTGGATATCTAAGACTGAGAGACTGAGACTGGGATTCTGATAAATGATAGTAAGAAGATGAACAACACTTTTGCCCTATTGCACGTTTGCATGGCTGTGACTCCGTTTGCACGGAAATAAGTTTGATACTTTAGCTCTCTGCCATTCTATAGTTCAGATTGGATTGAAGCAATTTGTTTTGCACGATTCAGGAGGAAAGAGTTTAAGAAATTCAACTTGATTTGATGCCCTCATTCAAATAGCTAATGATACTAATAAAAAAAACCAAGTCAATCGTGATTAGCAAACTTTCCTTGTTTTTTACATTCTATTTAATTTTCTTAGTTGTAAGGCAAGGCTATAGAAAATTTAAGACAGGTCCAGCCTTGCTACTGATTTAACATTCCAAGCAGTAGATTAAGTTACTGGTTTTTATAATTCTTAATAAGTATTTCAGTTAAGGGCTCGTGCAATTCCTCGAGTAAAGTCCTCCCATGTATCCCGTTCAGTTTTCCCAATCCGAAGTTGAAAATACTGAGACTGATGCAGCCAAATGAGATACCATAGGCCCATGATTAATTATTGTAAATGATAAAAACATGATGAATTAGCATATTCTTTTCAATTGCTCTGATCAAAAGTAATTCATTTTTCCATAAAGCATAAACTTATGTTGCAATTCTGTGGAGCACAGTTCTTAATTCAACCATTCGGATTAGCTTTGAATTTAATTGCACCAAAGAAAACTTATTAATAAGCTTTGAAACTGTAATCCTTTGAATTAGTATTCAAATTAGAATCTTGATAATCATTCAAAAATTTATTTAGCCAACTGCAATAAGTATATTGAATCATATTGTGATTAGTCCTTAGTATTCGCATATTTTCTGCGTAAAATAAAGCGATTCAGAAGCCAAGAGATGTGCGATATGGACAATAGAAAGTCTCAAAAGAAAACTTCTTCTTTTGATGCCGATTTAAGCGATTAATGAGGATTCGTGATCGTGATTTCCTGTTTACCTTGCGTGAGGGCATTTATAAAAACTGTGTGCCTTATTTGCTCATTCTTTCTTCAAATAATTCTCAAATGATTAGAAATGTCACGTTCAAAATTAATTGATAGTGCTCAATGAACCACAATGAATTTAGAAAATTTCATGATAAAATGCAAAATATCAATGCAAAGGTTTCGAAAAAATTTAAGAATCATCTAAGGGAAGATGGACAACACTTGAACTCGACTACTGAAATCTTGAAGAAATTTTTCCTAGCATGCCTTTGAATTTTGATTTTTGAAGCGCAGGTGCCATTCGCACTATACTTTTATCCTTCAATCACAGCCACAGCCACAACCCTTTGTAATTATAACCCTTTCCTTGTAAGTGAATTACAAGGAATTTTACTGATAATGTGATTTTATCTTGGAAGAGAACACATATTAAATGCTTCCCACACATGGACACAGATGTATAAATCTTGCCTACATGAATTTACCCATGAAAATCACAAAAGACAAGATAGGGCGTTGACCCACCTGCTCTGCGTAAATCTTGGGATTGTGACTTATGATATGATGTTGAATTTTTTTCTTATATAACATAGCACAAGCTTAAAAAGTAGCCTCTCCTCTGTGGCCAAACTTGCAAAAAAACTTGCAAAGATGCTCATTACGTGAAGTGAGCACCCACTGATCAATTCGTTTTAAATTATTGATTATAAAATCGTTTCTTCAAATTGACAATCATGCGTCCGGTCCCGATGTCAGGTCATTTGGGGACAAGGTAGCCATTTGACATGATAATGATAGCCAGGCCAGGCCAATCTTGTCAGAATTGGACTAGAAGACCAGTTGACTTTGGAACTAATTGAAAATTTCGCAACAAAATGAAGGCAAGGCAAGACAAAAACCAGTCATGCTGTCCATCCTGCTTCAGCTCAGCATGTGTGCGTGGAATTGCCATGTCCATGTCAAATCAATTCAAAAGTGACCTGCGTGGTGAAACTTAAATTGGACGTTATGACTTTTGTGTGATACTATATCAAATCACCACTGTCTCTGCGCTATGCGTGTAATATTGTCTTAACAGGTGTAGTGAAAGCAAAGCAAAAGAAAATGAATTTATAAAGCTATGGAAAATAAGTTACGAAATCTCAAGACAGGCAAATTGTTGCACTTAAGACTAAAGTATCACTCATTACAAGTATTGCACAGACTATTCTGGGGCTTCAACCTGAAGATAGAGAGAGAGGAGTCCAATTGCACAATCATCATCACCACTGGGTGACTTGAGTTGAGCGTTACAATTAAATTATTTCCGAAGAGTGTAGTAATTGCATTGTTACAAGACGGGGCATTGTAATTTACATTCTTCTTATAAAAAAAGACTGCATGATGCTATTTCATTAAATTCCAATTAATTTGTCTGCTCAGTGCGTGCACTCTGCTTGGAAAATGTCAATGGGCAGATGTAAAAAGGTTGCAAAATTCTCTTCTGCCTCCATAAATTGTCTGTGACGAGTAAATAGAGCAATTTCTAGTCACTCACAATTTATTATTTAACCAAATTAAGGTTTTCTTTTTTGGAATTTATTTTTTGTAGTTGTCCTGTACTTGTAAACAACTTTCTAAATGGATGAAGTCCCTAACTAATGCTCGCTTTTTGAACTTGGGCACGACTCTTTTTATTTTCTGAATAAACTAAAGCAGCAACAGCAACAAGTTTGAATTTACACCGCAATGTTAAAGTAACGTACTTAATAAATTGGCTGCGACAATGACTTTGCAACATTTTGCTAGCTGTAGCTCTGTGTAATAATAAGCCAAGCTGAAAATTACAATTTGAGCCATGTTGTTACTTTTGGGGAATTTTTGTATTTTGCTTGGGAAAAAGAAGGAAAGTGGGATGACTTTGCACTCTTCAAAATTTATGAAATTAGACTTAGGCCAAGGAAAATATTTGAAGTTTCGATTGGGCCGAATGAGAACAATTAGTAATGAAATGTTGAAGTGTTTCTCATATCTGCATGATTCAGTCAAGAAAACTCATAATGCAATACCTAATTTAAGTTGCACTCATAATTTTGAAATAATTTTCCATTCATATTCAATCAGAACGGCTGCGATGAGTAGCAGATGTGAAATTATAGTTAATTTTGAGCGCAGCACGACTTTTCTTTGATTAATGATGAGTGATTATGAGAATTGGGAATTTATTTTATTATATACGTCAAAGTTAATGATCACGAACAGTCGGACTATGATTGACAAGTTATAACATGCCTAGTTGGTTTCATAATACTTAATAACAACAGTAGAAAAAGTCGATGACTATTCCTGCCATTTGACGATTTGGCAGGGATCGGCATATGCAGTACTCAGGATACTTTTGCCTTGCTGATAACTCAATTAATATTGACAGTTGACTATACAACTGAATTATTAGCATCAAACAGCGACTAGGCGAGGGTTACAACATTTCGTAGTTAACAAAAATATGCCACGAATTCCTTCGGCTTGGGTAATTAAACTAATTATCTAGTTCATTATCTGTTAGGCCTTTCAGCATTTTACGTCATGACTTCAAATGTAAATATATGTCATTCGATTTTAAATATTTGGTCAATATAGGTCGAACCAATATTTCGTAAAAATTTCACATGAGGCCACACAAATGTAATGACAAAACATGCGTAAACACTTTATTTCTGTCCAAATAAGTTATAAAGTTTGTCAAATATAAGCGTTTCAACATTTTTGCTGATTGATAATCCTAAGGAACTAAAATATTTACCTTTAACGGTGAGACGAGAGAAAATCCACTGTCAATGCCAAATAGCGGGGCTCTTCTCAATTTAGACGCCATCTTATCAAATGTCACTGATTTTTTAAATTTTTTATTGAATTATAAAGTTTTGCAATTTGTTTTGAGTAGTAATAGTCACAATTCGATTCATGGACTGCAACACTTTACACGATAAATTTGTGAATGAAGTGCTGGAGAATTTACTTGTGACGTTTGTGATTTATCAGGTGTTTGCCGTTAGAATCTTCCGGTTGCGTGTATAAATGATGTAAGTAATTTGTGTGGTATGCAATGTAAAAGTCCAAAAATAAGTGTTTACTTTGTTAATTCAAAACTATTTGATAAAAAACGTCAGTAGTCCTCTTCACTGATAAAAGTGTCACGATCAAAATTAATTGCTAATTAAAATGATGAGTGAAAATCAAATGATATTTGAAGTATCCGAGGTCACGAGTCGAGCCTGCCAAATTTTGGGAGACAAAGAGTTGATAGAAGTATCGGCGACCAGAGCAACACTTGAACTGTAAAATCTGCAGATGGGCTTCTTCCTCAGTATTGCTATTGCTATTGCTATTGTAGAGTATCTCTGGCTGAGGTGCAATTACCTATATCCACGAGTACTGCTCGTACGTACTTTGCATTTGGTGGTAGGTTGGTTGATGATTCTTCGTGGCGACTCTGGTCTCAAGGGGGAATGTCGACTTTGTGTTGCATTCTGCATGGCATGGTCGTAAATCTACAGAACCTCTCCACAATTGAATGTGATTAATCATACAGTCACTTCAAATCATATCCAAGTCCTGCCTAGGCAGGTCGAGGCTGAGATGCTCATTTCATGAATTATTCTTATAAATATTTTTAAAAAATCTGGAAAAATCTGGAAAAATCTTCATTGTTTGTCTAAAATTTTTGATGCCATATACGAAATGCTTAGTTTCTGAATGCAATTTTGGATCTAAAATTAGCAGAAAGACCTCGAACCAGATAAAATTCAAATTAGAACAAGTCTAGGATAACTAAAGGTTAGCACAACCCAATTACTAAATTTAAGTAACCCATCCATGACAAAAGGACACATTGAAATGTCCGGAAATTGTATTGTGTGCACGCGAATCTACGCATTTTATTTGCTTGGCTGGGCTAGGGTAGGGATGACGACGATGCGACTTTGGCTTTGGCTTTGGCTTTGGTTATCCGGTCGTTGTTGTTGGCGTTGGCAAAAAAATTAACCGCTATTTGAACGCCCACGACTTTTTGCACTTGTACCTGCCGTGCCGTCCGTCCGTACTCAATTTCCATGTAGTCGTTAGTGTTGTTGATTTACATGGATCTTCTTTCACATGACAGGAACGTTTCACGATTTCTTACTTATATAATGACAGGACTCACATCATGAAGAAGACCCGTTTCGTTTCTAGGATTTGTAAGATATCAGATGGATTTTTGAATGAAGATTGTTACATGCCTAGCACGCTACGCACGTATGTAGGGAAGAAGAGAACATGAATTACTTTTTTAATTTTTGACTGGTTTTTTTCCTTCCACCTGTCCTAGTCCTAGTCCCACAATGATAAATTAATAAATAAATTCCCAACACTAAACCATAAGGCTCAAGGAAGAACAAGATTCCTGCCGGGCAAGGCAATGGCAGGTGTAATTTTTTGCACTTTTGTGGATTCACCAGGAAGATGAATTACATTTACATTAGCATTTATCATTAACATTAGTTAGCAAGCAGCAGCAGTATTAGCTTAAAATGTGTTCCTCGTGTTGTGTTGAATTTACAAAGTCACTGTGCTGACTGAGGCATTTCAGGTGCTAATGATGAATTTGCTCTTGCTGCCACATTTTTTTTGTTCTAATATTATTTTTGCTTTCTCACGTTTGAGTTTAGACTAGATAAAACTAAGCTAAATGAGATGTGTCATGAGATGCAAGATTTTGGACGGTTGTTTCAAAGTTTCACGATTAGTCCATTAGAATACCCAATGTATTAGGAAGTATTTTGCTAAAAAAAATTTTAAAAAACAGATCAGGTCATGGACACTACAAAAAGTAAATAATTTAAGCCATTTTTGCAAGAGCAAAGTAAACGTGGAGTGCTAATTAAGCTAACAATTTGTTAAACCTTGGCTTGGCAAATAGTTCAGTTCATGTTAGTTTTTACTAATTTGAAAAACTAGTAATTACGGCATTGAGTCCATCCGGGTTGCTTGAAGAAGGTCTTGAATAGGGAAAACTGGGAAGATAAGATAGCAATTAGCAATGCAATGGAACATCTTAGCTCAAGGTATATCGCATGACGTACCCTAAACTCGTGTCGTCCATCCCGTTTTCGTCATGATAATGAGTAATGTTATACGAATGGCACACTTGCAGTTCGCAGATCCTTACGAATTTAAAATTCAAGGGAAGTGATGGAATGGCTAATTATCTGAGTCCCTCTGTGAGCTAAAGAGTATAATTTGCAAATAATGAAGAATAACAATGAAAATGTGAAAAGAATTGCCAACGCATCTCATTAAGCTCAATTCACCGAGAAGCGAACCTCGTAATTTGCAAGTACAATGCGCGTTCGCTGTTGGGTGCAATTAGCATTAACATTGTAAAAATATGAAAATTCCGAGCTTTCTTTGATTTTGATTTATTTAATTTTATTCCAGACTCAAGACCTCGTTGCAGTCGTCGCCAGTTTGAGTGTAAATCCACGAGAGAATGCATCGCGATTTACAACGCATGCGATGGAATTGTCCAATGTCCGGATGGTTCGGATGAAAGTTTAGATCTCAATTGTCCTTCCGGTACGTTTTTTTTAGAAAACTACAAATTTTATTGTTTTCGTTTTGCCCAAGACGTATTTTCTCAAGATTTCACTTCCCTTCCTTTCCTTTCCCATAAAATTCTGCGAAAGCGTGCAACGGAAGTCCTTTGGTCGTACGACCGACACGAAGGTGCGAAATTTCTTGTACATAATTAGCACATTGTAAACAAGCAATAAGAAATGGGACGGATGGGCGGACGTAGAGAAAATAAATTGTTTCCGTTCCTCATCGTGCAAATTATTCATACTTTTTCTTACCCTCTTTATCTCTATTGTGAAAAATAAATAATTTACTACATCAATTGAATCGTATCAGCTCCATCGCACATTTAGATTAGATTTCTAAAAATGTTTAAGAAGAAAAATGTGAGAAAATTCTGGTGATTTATTATGAACTTGGATATGACAGGCGGATGCAGGACTGCAGACTTGAAATGACTACATCGTAAAAACGTACTTAACGTATTAAATGTAAAATAAGTGTTGTATTTGCGAATGTACATTTGGATCAATTTTTAGAGACCATTGTTTGTGCCACACCTTGTGCCTGACGTGGAGAAATTAAGCACTATTCTATATTCCAATGCCATCGCCCTTCCTTGTAGCTAAGCTCGTCGTCGATCGTCATTGTCTGATCTGAGAGTTAAATGAGTTCAAACTCTAAAGATTGAATTGAGAATGTGAGAGCAATAACAATAGGATCAGTTGGAGATCAAGGTTGACTCTCAATACATTTTTCCTACTGCTGCTGTTGCTCCTGTCATTTAAACCTAACCCTTCCTGACCTCCTGCTGCAAAGATGTACTTTCCATCCGTACGTAATTATCCAAAAGTAAATCACGGTTGGGCATAGCAATAGCAGGATTAATGATCCTAGGAGTAGGAGTACGAAAAGAATAATAAAATCTACTCACAATGTCATTGTCACCAAAAGAAGAGTCAGGATAGGCATGGACTTTCTGCAATTTGGTGACAACACCCTCTTTACTATTGCTACCTGGCTTCCCTAATTATTTTCTGCTTGTCATTCATTCATTCCTTCTTGAGGATTCAGAGCGTGGCCGTAGCCGGAGCTATGTACAAGTGCAGTACAGGTGTGTATGAACGATTTGTGAGAATCTTAAATTGCCCTTTTGTGTTCCAATGCGAAGCTGGGCGGAGATAGGGTATGTGACACTTTGCAATGGAATTCAAAAAATAAAAAATAAAATAATCTCCCGATAGACAACGGTGTTGGTGATGAGAAGACTATACCTGTTTGTATTAGAATAAAATTAGAAAGTTGGGCAAAATCAAATTCAAACGGTTGTCGGTGAAATTAAAGGACAAGTTTATAATTGAATTTTCTACTTTTCTTTCACTTGAAGTTGAGATTTCGTCTCTCCTAGGTCTTGCTTGTAAAATATCTGAGGAGCAATAATTATTGATACGACATGAATGAGAATCCGTATCTGTCTCAAGGTTGTATTGTGAGACTTAATTGAGAATCCTTGTTTTGATATGGCCAATTTATCATCTAGTCAAAGTAGAGCAAATTCAAAGCTGATAAGAGGATATAAAACTAACAACAATAATACGCTCATGAGGAGCTATAAAACCAATTAGGGCTAATCTGGAATCTCATCTTTGACAGCGATTGAAGTGGCTGCAATGCTAAAGCTAAAAGCACTTACTGTTTGCGTTTTATGCGGAATGTATCTACCTGACGGCTAATTCAGGTTGAGCTTGAGCAATATAATAAAAATTTGCAAACAATTGATGTGTCAAACTATGAAAATTTGGTCCAGGACGAATTGAATTGAAAATCGATGAAGATTTCGTATTTTAGCTGAGATATTTGTGATTTTGAATTGTGAAAGTTGCACACCGTGATTTCTTGACACTTTTGCGGCTTCGGCTTCGGTATGCCTGACATTACAAATCCGACCAACTTAGCATTTCAATTTCATTTCACTCACTCATTCAGAACTGTCATTCTGTCATCCTTTACTTCCTTTGTTTTCGCGACTTTTTCTCAAAATGTTCCGTTACCTACATTTTAGCCAAAAACAGAAGAGATTTGAGCCATGCTGCCATGCACACATGTAGCATGTAGCAAGCAGAAATGAGATTTGCAAAGCAAGAGACAATAAATGTTTCACGGCTACGTGATTATGTTTAAGGAAATTCCAAGTAAAGTATAACCAGGCAGCCTAGTCGGCTTGGATTGAATTTTGCAAAGTAAAGTAACAAGTCACGTCGTCTCGTCGTCATCTTTCACGGAGCATTGAATCCCATGGATGGCTTGTCTTCAGATTCTTGCCATTGCCATTGACTTGGGAAAAAATCCTGTCGTTTAGTTTGCACAGCGAAAGCACAATTCGCAAGTTTAACTTTGATTTGAATTCAATTCGCAGCAGCAGCAGCAGCATCCGTCTGTCTGTCTACATCTCATCCCTAATTTTCTCACATTCCTCTCTCAAGTACTTTTCCTACTTTTGCTTTGGTCTAAAATCCTTTCACCCATGTCCAATTTTCAAGCCAAGCTAAAGCTGGTTGATGTTCGGCGCTATTAATTTCCTCATCTGTGTCTGTATATTTACATTTTACAGTGCTCCAAGACTCATCCTTGTTAAATAAGGTGGCCAAAGATGGAATGCAGCAGCAACAGCAGCAGTTACAGTCACAAGGAACTTCCGGCGTTGACACTTCGTTGGTCCCAGGAGGAGGAACAAAATCCTTGTCATCGTCATCGTCACGGGTAGAAGACTTCCGGCTCGCCCCACCACCGGCTCAGTCACAGTCAAATCTCAACAGACAACAGGGAAGTGGGATTGGGAATAAAGACAGGACTTTTGAGACGAGTAGTCGAATCAACATTTTCAACCATAAAGACGGTGGAATTATGGATGACACTTACGGGAACCAACTCCAACAACAAAGACAAAAGTAAAAATGTCATGCTTTGTTGATTACGCTGCGCTGCGCTGTGCCTCATGCAGATGAATGAATTTCTTATTCTTCCTACAAAGAGGATTTAAAATCATGCGTTTGTGTTAAGTTCAGTTTTAAAATACGCTCAGATGTTCAACCTGTTTTAAGATCTACAACCATGACCAAGGCCTACCCTCGAATGATTTGTTTATTGTCACATTATTACTTTAGTTTAAACTCAAGTACTAAGTAATTAATTTTGAGAACCATTCTAAGCGTAAACAAGATTCAGTATTTACATTAATTCGCCTTCGTTCCGCTGATTAATTTCAACGTAATGTGTGCATAAATATATTATAAAATCTATTTTAATTTTGATCTAGTCCTCCTCCATACTGGAAATCTTATGACTATGGAACTGGAGAAGCACCGAATGGCTATGGCCAAACAATTCCGCAATTGCAGAATCCTGGTGCATATGGTGCGTTATCAAATTTAAAAAAATTATTATATTTAATTCATATTATAATTGGTAATTGTGTCAACCAGGTGGAATCGGAATCAACAGTAATGGCCAACCGTACCCATATCCTCAAAATTTCCAGAGCGGCTACCCTCAACAAATTGGCCCACCATATGGTGTCGCAAATCCTGATAAGAATTATAACATGAATATTCCTCCACAACAGCAACAATCGCCGTATTACTTCAACCCGAATACTAATAACATGAATGGACAACGTAATGCAAATCCAAATCCAAACGGTCAAGTTCCAGACTCACCGGGATTACCATTAGCTCCAGGTCAAACTGGGTTGGCTACAGCCGCACCTGGAGTCACAACTCAATCAACGACAACATCTCGTCCGGTAGGAAAGCCATCCGAGATTATAACAGCGAAACCCCAAATTTCCCAAAAGGACTTGTCCGCCAAAGCGAAGAGCCTTGAAACTGCTCGAGAAGAACAACTTATTCAAAGTCTTCTCTCAAAAACTGCTGCAATTCCTAAACATTCTGAAATTGGTAGGTTTTTTTCATGATGTCATTTATGAAAATTTAACTAAATTGGGAAATGTTTAATTTTATGTAGTTGGTGAAGCGCCTGAGAGTGTTCCAGGTGCTGGAGCTGTGTTGGCCTTTATTATTGGATTTGGAATGTCCGTCATAATGGTTATCATGGTTGGATGCAGACTTCGACGAGTCAAGTTGGGGTCAAAGCGAAGAGGGAAAAATCGACTTGATCCAGATTATTTGGTTGATGGGATGTATCTTTAAGTCAAGTCTGTAGGTGCTATGCTATTATAGCTTCAATCCTCTAAGCATTTTCTACTCACGACGTCACAACATGAAGGCATAATTCAAATTTATCTAAATTTTATGAAATCTGGGCCGGAGGAGCGAGAGCTCATAATCCAATCCAGTCAGAAACAACAATAATTCCAAACTCCATCCTCTATCCCATAAAAACTCTAGTCAAAATGAAAAGATGAAACAAATATTCATTACTTTTTGAAATTTCGGAGGTTTGTGATGCATTGAATGTGTGAACATGTTAATTCACACACACACGTATTGGTTTTGGAACATAGTCTGATGAAAATCAAACTCTGAAATAAAATTCGTAGCATGAGAGTTTCACTTTTTTTTTCAACGTTCGCATATGCATATTTTATTTCATCATGTCCCGTGTCCGTGTCTGTGTTAATTTGACCGAAGTGAATATTGCATAAATTTTTAGTTGTAAAACGAAATCTGCGACAGTCCACGAATCTAAATCTAATGAATATTCATAAATCGAAACTAATAATTAAATGACAAGAATAGTCTCGGCTTGCCTGGATGTAATGTATTTCCAATTCGGTCATTAAAATAATTCCGAAATATCAATGCGCAACCATGCGTTGGATTTTTTGTCTCTTGTATTGATGACACGGTTATGGCTCATCTTACATCTTCTACTCACTAAACACAAATATAATTGTATGTAATGAATAATGGTTGAGCATGTAAATGAACTAAATAGGATGTATTCCTGGCTTTACAATCATAAACAGTCAATCAGTCAACCATTCGGTCGTGTTAGCTGCAAGATTTCCTCTGTTTTCATTTTCATATGAATTTATCTTCCAAAATGCAAAATCTGAACCAATTGCCAAGGTTAACAGGTACGCTAAGTCTACCATCGACTTCTCCAAAGAATACACCACCACAAAGTCCAGCAATTCCACATCGCAGTGGTCCACGCTCAGTTTCATGGAGCATTCCAAGTCAAAGCTTCCGCAGAGAATCAATTCCAACTCCATCCATTCGAATTGAACACGTAATTCTAAAACTAAATTTGCACTTTAGTAAAAATGGATAGCAATAACAATATTTCAATTCAGGTAAGCTTTAGACGTGTAAACGGAAGTTTTAGTTGCAACAAGAACCGTCTTAATCAGAATCTTGATTTAATTGAAATCTGAATATTAACATGATCCGCAGGACGATGAAAATCCTTTGGCCCACGCTGATGTGACAACACCAGAATTCTTAAATTGGAGACGTCTTCATTTGAGCAAGGCTAAATTGTCCGGAATTACAGAGATTGCTACGCTCATGGCTGGTTTTTCTGTTGTAAGTAAATTTTGGACAATAAATTTTCCATCTCATTTTCTGAAAGACTCGTATGTATTGCCTCAGGTCGCTACAGTAGAACTACAAATTAACGATGATGCAAATCCGATCCTCCTATCAGCTTTCACAGTCGTTACGGCTCTTCTGGTTTGTACAACGATGATGGCCATCATGATTTCTACATGTATTTTGCCACACATTCAAGTTGTGGCCAAATTATGTCCAGATACAAAACCAAATGAATCTCCCCACGATCGAATGATGTGGTACATAGATTTGTCATGGGTTCTTGCTAACAGGTTAATTAATTAAATTATTTTTGATTCATTAATCTGACCTCTCTATCTATCTGTTGTTTCCTCAATAATATAGTATTTCAATCTTCCTGTTCACACTGGACGTCATTCTTCTGTCGTGGATTAAATTCACTTACTTTTCGGAAACTGCTTCTTGGTGTGCAACAGCTATTATGATACCTGTTCTCGTTTTTGTTTGTGTTTTTGGAGTTATATTTTACAGGAAAGTTGTGAAACAACAGTACATTGCGTCCGATCGGAAATATCAGGAGCTTGAGGAAATGAAACGACAACTTGAGACAACATCGACTGTGATGACAGTTTAAATTTGAAATTATTATTTCTCATTTTGTAGTGAGAATTAGATGTAGGCAAGTAGTATTATGGTTCAAATGTTTCTTTGTTCCTCCACTAAAGTTACAAGTTCTGAAATAAAATAATATTATAGAAAGTCAACTTCTGTATTCCAGATACATGGCCATTTTATTTTACGCATTAGAATTTAAGTTTATTTTAGAAACCATATTTTGACAAAATAGCATCTACACGTCTAAGAGAATCCTCCCTTTCTTTAAACCAATCTTCTGGAATATTTTCCCGTTTTACTCTCAAATACCATGGACTTATGTTGACCATGAGACAATACAATTCAGCTCTCTGGAAATGTCCCTGGAATTTCGTGTGGTGTTGGAATTTTTAGATTTTTGCATTCATTCAAAAAGAATTGTTTTAATTCCTCTGGTGGTGTATTTTTATCTGGTTCACCGTTCTCTTCACCAAGTGTATAAGCTTCTTCAGTGTTTCCACCGGACCAAATGAATCCATCGAACCATTCGTTGTCAATTGGAAATGCCCCTGCAAATTCAAAATCCAAAATCCCAACTATCTTCCCATCTTTTACCATCATATTTCTTGATTCCAAATCTCCTTGTATAAAAACAAACTCAACATTTTCATAAATTTCATTTGGAAGGGGTGTTTGAGCTGGATCCGTCACTGCTTTGATAAAATTCTCAATTCTATGAAGATTTTTTAATTGGTCTTTCATAAAATCGTGTTTCGACAGTAGTTCTACTTCTTTTTCACACACTTGTTTATAATATTCCAACCAATTATTAAATGGGCCCACTTGTTGATCTAAAACTGGTCCGATTTGTATGTCTTCTAAGGAAATGTCTTTAATGTTTAATCCAATCCCGTGCGTGTCAGATACTCTTGGCTTAAACATTAAGGACCCAATTTGATTGAATTTGATGGATTTCATTTCTGCAACAATTTGAGCAAACTGCCTCAATATTTGCTTTTGAGCATCCAATTCCATTTTGAGAAAAATTTCATCCAAAGGAATTCCTTCCAAATATTCCATGAGGATATATTCGTTCCCAATTCCAGATAAATCTTTGCTGCTGCAGAATCCGTAGATCCGTGGAAGGGGTATGTTGGCACTGCCACTTGCACTTTTCTTTTGCAAAAATATGATTGCCGCAACTTCACACTCAGTTTTCACTTTGGTCCAGTGAATTCCTTGTAGTCGAACTATATAATTTTTATCATCACATGTTGTTGCAATATAAGTTCTATTGTTGTACCCTCGTTTGGCAATTTCCTCAAAGGATTTGCAAGGTTGAGACAAATGTCTTTGGAGAATCAAATCAGCACCTGCTAAATCCAATGACACTCCACTTTTGGGGCTGTATTTTTCCTCTTCTGAATCGGAATTTGAGTTTGAGGAACAATTTCTTAGATTTTCGAACATAATGTAGTGCAATGTGCAAGTGTAATTGCAAGGCTCAATTTGTGGCCAAGTGCTAATTTGCAGTTTATGAGTTTTTTCTACTTAATTTTGATTCTTAAAATTGGACGCAAATGGGAGTTAGAGACAAGTGCAACTTGTTGGCTGGATAAGCCGGCAATCAATACTGGAGTGGTTTTACCTAGTTGGACGGGGTAGATTGTGACAAGATTTTATTAGCTGTGTTATTCGTGAATTAGAATCAACGTTAGATGAACGTATGGACCAAATGTGACTATTTGATGATTCATTCATTCGTAAAGATAAAAAATTCTGGCTTTTAAATATTAGTATTTGACCTGTTCGATGCTTAACTCAAATGAACATTGCAAAATAAAAAAATATTTAATCTTAAATTTACGTTAGAATATTTTACCTTCGGAAAACTGAATTTTTTAATAAATCCGTACAGTCTAGTCCAGAACATACATCCGTACAGTGTGTCATTAGTTTATTTTTTCATTTATTCATTAGTTGAGGTTAAGGGTCAGAAAACATTCAAGAGAGCTGTGGCTATGCCATAAATCAGGCCGTCTTACTAAATGCTTTCCTTTCTAACATTAGATTGCAATACAATACATTAACAATACTTAACAATACATTAACTTTTAGTTGTAATTCAATAAAATACATAAATTATTGCTAATTAGTAATTGCAATTCATTTTGGGTAATTCTAGCATGTAATTTCTAACAAGCTACCCAACACATCCTTATCCTATTCAGCCAAACATTTGTACTCAATCAGAATCAAAACTGATACGATAGTCAAATGTTTGAAACAGATAACTGAACAAGCTGTAATAACAAGTAATAATAATAATTGCATAGTTATTTTTCTTCAGATTACTGAAATTAATAGTAACATCAGTTGTTTTTTGAGGTAATACGATACTTGTTATTGCATTTGACAAAGTCAATTCATTAGAACGCTTAAATTAAGTATTTTGATGTGATACGTGATTTGAAGAAAGGGACTCCGTTGAAACTTACAAAATTCTGTCCCTATTAGCTTGGGTCTATCAGTTTAAATTTATGATTGGTGGAACAACGTCGTCATTTTTTGGGTTTATCTCTTCTTAATGTGTCTTGTTCTTTTTTCGGGTTGTTCGAGTGGTGAGCTCAGTAAATCATCTAAGGTCTGTTCTAGAAGAAAACGAAAATAGAGATCAGCAGCCAGAAAGGGCATGAAGAAAGGGTACGAGGAAAATTATTGGCGAGAGGCACAAATTTGGATTCGCTGCTGTTCTGCGAGGGTGGGCGCAGAAAATGATTAGCGGGTGTGACGAAATGGGACTTGGTATCTTTCTGTTTATATTCATGCCCTGAACGCCTGTTTAAAAATTAGGCGGAATCAAAGACAATCGTTTTCTAATTGAAATCACGATAGAACACAGCACCTTCCAGTCGGCCACTGATGATCTGCATCCGTCAGCGGAACATAAATCACTCCCATCAATGATTTCTTCTGAATCGTTCCATCTGGAAGTTTGTCAATCTAAGAAAATAGTTAACATACATTTTATGAGTCCGATAGCGAGGCTGGATTGCTTTATCGCGCAAATTTACCTGCTCCAACTCCTGTGAGCCTCCCTCAGGACCAACAGGAACAACAAGTCGACCTCCGAGTTTTAGCTGATCAATCAGCTGAAGGTCAAAAATAGAAACGTAAATGAGTAACCATAAAAAAGTCAGGAAAATATGCGTCCTTACACTTTTCGGTACGTGGGGAGCGGCTGCACCAACATGAATGGCATCATATGGGCCTCCCTGTGCATATCCTTGTCGACCGTCCCCGACTAGAAAAAACAAAACCCAAAATTAATTTCAAACAGAATTTATGACGACAATTGTCTGGAGCTAACCGATAAATGAGAGTAGACCGGAGTCCATAAGATTCGAATGGTTCTTCTTTACATTTTCAGTAGCCATGTTCACGAGTTCAGGGATGTGGTCAATTCCGTAAACTTTCCCACTTGGACCGACCTGTATTGATAAAGTTATATCGTTTATACAAGATTCTTCAAGACAGAACTGGGTAGATCATTGAATATTATTACCATCAATGCCATTGCAGCTGTCAAGTAACCAGAGCCAGAACCAACATCCAGGGCACGACAACCTTCCTTCAAATGATCTGACAAAACTTCCAAGGCGTGAGCGTGCTGCGAATTAAAAATAACATCAGGAAAAGAACAGAACCTTAAATAAATAATTTACTTCAAGTTTACCATATGAGGAGCTGATATGGTCACCCCATAGCCAATTCCTTGCGGAGCATCCGTGTAATGACCCCTTGAGGTAAACTCGCCTCTGTCTACAGCAACCATCGCCCGATACACTGAATCCGATTTGATAATGCCATTATCTGAAATTTTGAAGTAGAATTAACTTTTGTAGCAAGTTAATGGGTTCCAGAACTTCTCATAAATGACTTTAAAATATTTATACTCCGCATACCTCTGAGATTTTTGACAAGTTCGGCGTTAGTCTTTCCATGGGATCTCCAAGCCATACTGAAAATCGATTGACAACTCAAAACACTCAAGATTAACGTTGGTGTAGCCTTTCCTTTTAGAATTAGCATCTAAATGTAAAATAAAATCGAGAAATTGAACTCATTTGTGGTCCAACCAAACTGTCAACAGTCACACTGACGACATGTTAGTCAAATGAAATTCAGTTTAATTCAGTATTAAGTTTAGTCCATCCTGCCCTTCCGTTCTTTTAATCTCATGCAGATTAAATGGAAGTTTTGATGAAATTAAGTACTTTGAAAGGATTTATTTACACAGTGTCTTCAATGAGAAATTATTGTCGTCTTTTCTTCTTGTCCTTTCGTGGGCAAAACCTCAAAACGATAATTTCTAAACCTCCTTTTAGAATTATTGACCACAAACTGCGGAGATACAAATTGAGTTCCCGCTTCTAGTATTTCTAGAAATCCGAATTTTTTAGTGGCACAGAAGAGGGCAGAAATTCCACATGCGAGATTTGTTCGTTGTTCGTAATATGGAAAATATTAAGCAATTGTTTTATTTTATTTCTTCATTGCTTCAATAAGATTTAATTAAAGATGTTCAGTCGCACTGGAATGCTAGTGTATTGAAACTTTTTATGCTTTCCCCTTTCCGGAAAAGTCAAGTCAGAAAGGCTAATTAGATTTCCCAAAACTATTTTTCCAAATTATCAAGTTTTCATATTCAAATTCAATCAAGGAATTCAACTATGATGTGGAATCGTGATTTTTCATTATAAGGGAAAAAATTTCATGCAATGTATTGTTTGCATTGCATCTTGATCTTATGCGGTGCGGGGTCAGCTTGATTGACATATCATGTTCATGGATTTTTTTCTAAATAAATCGACTCTCCAAAAATATACAAATACAATTCGATGCGATTCAAATGTTTCCCCTTGGTCACCTTAGTCATTTATCAACAAAGTCAGCAGAAGGATTACAGAAATTTCTCATATTTCGAAATTCTATTTCCTATTTCCATAGAAATTACCGAAAGGGTTGTTTGTCAAACTTGAACTGATTTCGTGAAAATTGCATACCCCTTGAGATTTTTCCTCGTCTTCCTCCTTCTCATTTCGATTTTGAGATTTTAGCTTGACTTCTTTCTTTGTGCTATTGTCCTAATTTCTGTTAAAAAATTCTCAATTCGCCAGTTGCCACATAGGAAATTAGCTTATTAGCTAATATGGAAAGCCAGAAGTTGATCTCTGAAGTCCAGGGTTTTCCCGATTTGGACAAGAGTGGTGAAGGTGAAAGGAAAATGGACGAAGAAATTTTCAAGCTTTCCTTGGTCGAAACTGGTGAGGAAGTCATTGACTTCAGAAAGGACGAGATTGACACCTGCAGCCAGGTCACAGTCAAAGAAGACAAGAATATTTTCGGAGAAACTACTGAGAAAGAGGAATCTTCACTCGACGTGTCCATCGGATCCGAAACCTGCCTAGTGACTGAACAGCAGCATCAAATCTCTGACACAANATCCGAAACCTGCCTAGTGACTGAACAGCAGCATCAAATCTCTGACACAATTGACCACAAGTGCAAAGACAAGGAAGAATACTCAAATGAAAACGAGAAAAAAACATTGCAAGAATGCAATCAAGAGGAAACTGAAGTGGATGTGGTGACTCGGCTCAATCGACTTGACCTTCTTCTCGAAGAAGTCACAAAGTTAGTTCAGGAGCAGGACGCGAGTTTGAAGACTGATGTTGCGGACAAAGATGAAACTGAAGGAATTCGTCAAGTTGAAACAGAAGCAGAGGAATTGAAAATGCTGCCAAGCCAAGAACTTCCATCATCCTCATCTAAAGATCAAATTCAGGACCAACAGGAGGAAATTGTTCAAGTCTCTGGTTCAGACAAAACTGAAGAGTCAAAAATTGATTGCACTGGAAATTCCTCTCGTATTCGTGAATTCTGTATCTTTGTATATGGCTCACCTAAGGCTGATACAATTCGAATCAAATCTACTACCAAACATTTTGATGATGAAGACATGGGTCACATAGATCGTTTCTTTCGCCAAGCATTTGATGGCAGTTGTTACGAGGACGAAGACTCAATCAGTTACATGGTCCGCGAAGATATTATAAGTGAAAGTTCTGATTTTGCCCAGGAACATTTCTTGCACACCCTATTCTTGATGATTAACTGGCAAATTTATGATGAAATGGTGGAGGAGAGGCGAAATCAAGAATTGGCTGAAGCCGAAGAGACCAAAGTAGCAGTTGAAAAGGAGGCTGACAAATGCAACGAAGTCGCAGGCGATGGCA
>WJEZ01000927.1:0-21401 GCA_009869925.1 Thalassaphorura encarpata | reverse complement strand
CCATAATTTTTATATTTCGGGAAGGAAGAGGTAAATGAATCGAATCTTCACTTCAGTCAAGTTCCTGCACTGATCTGGTCCACCCTTTGATATTTCATCTCATCAACTCCAAAAATAATACTGTTAAGTGTTAGAACTCATTGATTGAACTCATTGGACTCAATTGAAATACTTTGCATTAATATATTTGACCTTTGAAACCTTGCCAAGCTAAAATGATTGAAACATTATCCAGGATATTAAGAACGAATCGTAAAAACACGACGGCCAAACTAATGTCAGGAAATATTCGGTTTTTTTTTGTCGACTTCTGTATTTCCGTAAGCTAAGATGTAAGCAGTTGAGTTTGATGCTAATACTTTTAAGTAAATTTAGTCATAGGCATATATATTGTGGCATGTACATGGATTCCTTGTCTAAGGCGTATATCCCATTTCCTTCTTCTGTTCTCGTCGTAATGGAAGCTGGTTGTTCAGTATGCGCAAAATTAAAAATTATTGGTGAAACTTACGAGCCCAATATCTTGATCTCGACGTATGATAACCCCTATAATTCATCTTTACTAATTCAGGCAAATGAGATCCAGATTAATTTTGTGGTAGTTTTACTAGTATTTGGTATTCATTTTTGAAGTATTACATCAACTCTGAATAGAAATATTTAGACAAGCTTAAAATGTATCAACGACTATACATCAGTTCCATTTTTTCTAATAAATTTGCAAATCATTGCTTTTGTGTTGGACTTGAAATTCCTGACATCTTTGTGTCAATAGGATCTTCACCAGAATAAGGATGGTCAAAGAGAAAGCACCAAGTAGCAATGACCGTAGCCACTAAAATGAAAATCCCCAAAAGTCTATGACAAATTCGTTGAATTTTCTTATCATCTTTGATTTCATTTTCTCCAACGATCTCATTTTCGTTTCCCGTGTGGAATTTAGGTTTTGGTTTAGTTCGAAGTAGCAGTACAACCTGTCAATCAAATTTCAAGTTACCCCAAAAGTTCCTTAAGACGTATTAAACAGCACACATACGCAAACTTTGTCCGTGACTTCTTTGGGAATATACTTTGTAGCCCAGTCAAACTGATGCTTCCGAAATTGAGCAATTATACATGTCAGGGTCAAATGGATCAAATTTAAAGCGACCAAAGAAAAAATATATTTAGCCAAATGACTAATCACGAGCGCCGTTTCCGGTAGTGTGTCAGCAGCGTCCTTGCTTAATTTTAAAAGTCCCGCTAAGCATGCAATCTGGAGAGTAAGCTTGCNGTAAGTGAATTGCCGAGACTCTTCCTTCGAATCGTGAGATAAAATGTCAGATCAGTCTCTACCTCATCGGAACCATGGATAGTATATACGTTTTCATAGGCAGGGACTTCGATTACATCCCAAGAGACTAGAAGGATCAAGTAAAATATAAGGTGAATTTTGTTAAATTTTGTAAAATAAGTAAAACTATTACTAACCGGAAGGGTAGAACGTGTTAAGTCTTATCCAATTCCTTTTTAGGTATAACCCAATGTGAATACTCTTGTCCATGTAAGGTCCAAATTTTAGAAGACATGTTTGTTGGTCAAATGGATAGTATGTTACATCTATGGTGCATGTACTCTAAATTAAGGCAAAAAAATTTACAAACAGCTCAATAAAACTTGGCTAACCTTTACCTTGAAAGTCCCAACGAAACTCCATTTTACTTGACCCGACGGTGAGATTGAAACTTCACCTTGGGCATGGTCTGTTTGATGATTTTCAATCCTAAAATAAAACTGGTAGTAAAATTGCCTCAAATTTCCATTCGTTTTCTCCAATTTATTTTACGAATTCCAAAGAATAATGTTGGGAGTCCAAATCCTTGATGCTGGTAGGATCACTTTTGACAACTTGGGGTATTGTCTTTGATTCCAGCTCAGTGAATTATCATTCCAAAACTGGGAAAATATTTTATTTTAATGTCCGCACTTTCGTGGCATACACGTAATAGCCAGACAAGTGCCGCTTACCAAATTTACAACTGAGCTGGTAGTCATTACTTGTCTCCTTGTATCCTGGAAAAAAATTTAGAGATAACCAATGCTCAAGTGATAATGGCGTACGCAATACGAATGTCCTTTTACCACGTCTAGAAGCTGTGACAAAGATAATTCAATTTCGACAGAAATATTTCCAGCGGATGGACGAACCAAGGGGTTGTGTCCATTCAAAATTTTAGTATAAATATCGCCTCCATTGGAGTCACCTTTTGCCACTAAAATAAATAAATTGAACATGCATAACTTTTGTAATTTTCTGATTAATGATTAAATGACTCACCGCTCAATGTGCCAGCAAGGAACGTAAATAATGCAAGATTGATATCTGCAAACAATCTCATAATTGTATATTTTATTTTGATTCTCGGGGAAGTAAAAATGTGGAACCTTTTACTTAAAGTTAAATTCCTACGGACACGACTATCTGATACGGACTTTGACAACTCATCTCATCAAGTTCAAAATAATATTGCTAAATTTTATCGCTCATTGATAGCACTCATTGGATTCAATTGGAATAATTTATTTTAACATATTTGACCTCCCAAACCTTCCTACGTTCAAATGATGAAACATCTAGAATTTTAGTAACGAATCTACGCAACTTGAGATGAAAGCAATTGAGGTTGATGACATTACTTTTGGCTTTCACATCAAATAACATTGTGATTGTGTGTGACATTCATAGAGATGTATTGAAGTTAATTTTAAAACGAATCTCCAATTATATTTTGGCTGTAGTAGCGGAACCGGAACCTGATTGTTCAGTGAACACGAATTTGAAATTGCTGCTTCAATATTATTGTATTGAACTGACTGGTCGCATAGTATTGTACAACTTTATTTTATTATTAAAAAGTTCTTGAAATAAAACAGCATAGTAATAAATATGTGCACTTACATATATACAATAATTATTATAGCATTTATGTATGAACATTAAAAAAGGTGTTCTTCAATTAGTATTGTCAATTTCGAACTCGCATCACTCTCACGCTGTTTATACTCTAGACATCTTCAGTATTCAATTCAATTTGACTAAACGGAACTTCATTTGGTGCATCTGTTTTTCGGATTTCCAGTATGAAGTCGTACACGACTTTCAGAGCCACGCCGTCAAAGATTGTTTCCAGTATTTTCAATTCAATTTGACTAAACGGAACTTCATTTGGTGCATCTGTTTTTCGGATTTCCAGTATGAAGTCGTACACGACTTTCAGAGCCACGCCGTCAAAGATTGTTTCCAGCATGTGTAGTACACTTGATTTTGGGTTATCTTTGAATATGTCGCAGATGTACCAGAGGAGTGTGATAATAAATGCAATCATATTTATAATCCACCATACGTAACTGAGTTTCAGGGATCGCTAGAAAATGAAAATATCTCTGGTCATTTGAAGCTTCCAAATATTATATATGTACTATAAGCATATGTATTTTTTTCGATATAGCCTACCTTGTTAACTGCTTTAAATAAGATCAACGCTGATAAGACCTCAAATGTGGAATACGCTATATTAAAATGTCAAAATATTGATAAATTAAGCCAAATACATAATAAAAATATGAAACATGTCAGTCTAACCCAAAAGTGTAAGAATTACACCTAGGAGGACTGATGATCTTGAGACGGATTCAGTCTGGTGATTGCGAATACGAGGTATGCATATCAGTACGGCTACTAGAATCAGTATTATAATTGCTAGGACTGCAAATCCCTGAAATACAAAACATAATTTGATAGAAGGTCTCAATTAAGAATAATCATGTGCGTTAAGTTGACTTACGGTTTGGATCTTGGCCACAATGAACGCTCGATTTGTGATCTTGGTTGCAGTCGTCATTTTATTTTATAATAACAAAACTAATTAAGTGCAATTAGAAGAAGTAATATTCCTGGAACACTTATTTTAACTTAAACGATGTAAAACAACTTTAGTTGAACAATCAAAAACCACAGCTTCGGTACTCCTTCCCTTGCTTTCTAATATTGAAGAACATGGTTAACCCTGAAAAATTTGAACGAATTCAAAAAGGGTCTCATACTACTTACCCCTATTGTCGGAAGGTGATATTTTATTTTTATACAGTCTCACACAACAATGACCTTTGAGTTTTTAGCCAAAGGGAACAGGAAAGCTCACAGTGCATAGTAGCTTAAGGTATTTTGGAACCAAGTATTCTTATCCTATTCGTCATCATCATGATAATCATGAGAAATGGAGAAATGGCTCAAAAAATGAACATAATGTGGAAATAACTAAGGACATGGCATGATTCATTAATGCATTAAGCATTAATACATCGTCTACAACACATTTCAAATCTATCAAGTTAGTATTAATATCCTTCACTTGTGGAGATCGAAGTGTTTCTTTATTCTGGCATTTCGTTAGTTTGTTCTGTCTGTTTGACTATATGAAAATTTAATGCTAAAAGTGTTGGCATTGGTACTAAACAGCAGTTAGTGACCGACACGGTAAGGGTAACAGTAATGATAGGATGCGTTGGACTTGAGGAGCGATACACTAAAATTTTGTATTGTAATTATACGTATCAAAATGTCAATTTACATCTATTTTGGTCATCGGGTAAAACAAATAAAGTCATTTCTTCTTTGTACTTGACTCGATTCTATTTCCACATTATTATTTTAGCCTACTTCATCAGCACAAATACTTTACTTTCGCTTGCACCCTGGAATCGCCATCGTCAGAATCGAAATAAATAATGTTACCAAAAGAAACTGTACAATCTCTGTCAACAATATTTTCAAATATAGGAAAACGAAAGGCTTTTATATTAGAGTGGAGAAAAGACAAAGAAAAATTTGAGCTTAGAAATTCTATTGGGAAAATACAAGTCTACAGCTACATTTTCCTGGAAACTCTTGTCCTTGCTTTTACTTTTTATACTTATGTTCATTTTTTAATTTTATCTAAAAGCGAGACATTGATAAAACTCCCAGTGCTCATCGCGTGTTGTTATTATTACGTGTGCATTTGGTCTAATTGGATTTTAATTTTGAGAGCAAATGAATTTCAATATTTGGCCAATTTAGTTTTGAGTGATTATTCAGGTAAATCCTAAATATTTATTTGCTTTTGAGATAGTTAAACTAAATTACGATTCTGACTCTTGCAGGAAATTTTAGCTCGACAGAAATTGACTCAGCTTCATCGTACCAATTGCTTAACCGATTTTTGCGTTTATATGGGACATTTGATCTGACTTTGCCATTTATGGTCGCTGCTTCCACTTTTACGGTTGGCTCACCTTCTGAATGTCTATGCTTATTGGGGTGGAAGCGATTTTATTGGAAGAACGATGTACGCTTTAGTCACTGGTGTTATAATAAGAGAATCCTTTGGACGTCTAACTTTCTTTGTGACTTTATTAGTCGGACTTTCAAAATTTATTCACATTTGGATTCTTTCCATTGGGTAAATTCGCATTCCACAATCCACATTACATGTTAAAATAGAACCAATCAAATTCTTACACTTTTTGCAGTCGAAAATCTACTCGTGAGAAAATTTCAGAATACAAACAAGTACAAATTCTTGGATCCTTGATCAGTTTAACGATTTGCCAAGAAGTTCTTCCTTTATTCTTGACACTTACAACGAGCAATGCGACTTTGTGTACGACTTGTCTTGTTTTGAACTATTCCGTCATGCCCTTGTCCATGGCATTCCTCTTTGGGACAACGGCTCTAAATAGCCTCATGGCTGCGACTGTAATTCTGAAACAATGTGCACAAGTCGGCGAAGCTTCGGCAGAATTTATTCGTGAAATTGCAAATTGTCCGGGGAATAATCGCGAGAGTAGGTTGAGACTTGTCTCATGCCGATCATTACAACTGAAGTGTGGTCCCTTCTTCAAAATTATGGCAGTTTCATCAGGACAAAATTTTAAATTTTGCGTGGAATCTGCACTCACACTTATTTTAGCTTTTAAAGATTTTAATCCGAATTTGAGAGTCTATTCACCTTTTCTAGGATCTTATTAGATTAATTAATTGGTTTAACAAGCTTGCCAATTGTGTTTAAACTTGTTTGTTTATTCGCTTATTCGCTTTAGGAAATTTTGAAGCCATTAAAATATTCCCACCTAGTTTGAGTACTATTTATTAATTAATTTCAAAATCATTTGTTTTACATTCTCCATCTTATTGCAATGAGCTTTTCATTATTCAGCGAAGTAAAAACGATCAGAGTCCAAACGTAAAGTTATTGTGTCAATTCTTTCCTTTTTGCCGCATAGCCAGATTTCTGCAGTACGACATATTTGGATTTTGGCGTTTCCTGTTAAATGATCAAAGTTACTAAATATCGGATATATTTTAAGTTGCTTTTCAATTGTTACTATTTTATTACTGTCTAGGGTTTGAAGGTTTGGGAGCAGGGGCCTTTGAAGTCGTATTAGCAGCAGCAGCGATAGCAGCCCTTTCCTCAGCTGTAACCTGTTCCAACAATTCTCCTTCGTATTTTTTAAGTGTGACTGCTGTTTGTCTTAATTTGGCATGTACAACTTCCAAATCCGCATGTGGGTCACTCATCAAGTCCACTAATGCTCGAACATCCACCAACATGTTTTGCTTAATAATTGAGTACGGTTTTTTGCCTGGGGTCGCTGCTTCTGTCGATTGTTCCAATGTCGTCGATGTGGACGTCGATGTCGCTGATGCTGCTGGCTCACATTCGTCCACTTCCATTTTAGAATTCGAACAGAGACCAACAATGAATTCGAGAGCTGACACAAATTGACAAATTACTGCGTAGCCCAACGGACCTACAGTTACGGTTTATAAGCAAACCGTTCTAATAACCTGTAAAGTGGGCAGTAATATGATAGAGCCAAGTTTTGCTTGTATGTTGTATCTCACTAGAGAAATGCAACACCAAACGTATGATAAATGATAAAAAAGTGAGATAAAGTAATATCACTGCCTGCCATGCTGAATAGATAAACAAAATAATAAATTCTGAGCAATCTTCACAGTGGCAGGAAGCAGCGAGCAACATGGCATTGGAGATTGGAATAAAGTGTATGACATTGTACAGCATGCGGAAATTAATTAAATGTTAACTGCGGTAGTATACGTGCTGTTTATCATTTTCACAATATTATTATTATCATAAAAATGTAATTGAATTCGTAATTTCGAAAACCGTATTAATCCAGAGAAGCTATTTAATTCGATATAATTCGAATTCCTGGGTTGGACATTTAAAATATACAGGCAGGAATTGCTAATTATGTTGAAGGGATATTAAGTATTGAAATAGAATTAGTACAGTATCTGTAGCTTAAACCCAAGTTAAAAGTAAGTGGTAATCTTGTTCTCTCCATTTTTCGGTAGCCCGATTTAATCACTACAACAGAATTGAGATTGAGTGAGACACCCTTGGCGAATTCCTAACCATCTGTAGGAGAATTTTGGTCTCACGAGGATCCTCCGCGGGATAATTCCGTTGTAATGAATTGTCATCAGTTGGAAAATATTAAAATCTGATATTTTAGTATTTTTATTTCCGATCCACTAAACCCCAGAATTTCCTCACAATTGATTGAAATTCGGAGGAGAGGCCAGACGTGTGTTAATCTCATTAATGGGATGATTTAACCACTCGGCTAAAAATCATCGCCTGCTGCGTTGCGTTTTTTCGTAGTAAAAATTTGTAAATTGTAAATTTCAAGAAAGGACGGCAACCCAGGAAAAGCAAAATGTCAAGTTTTGAATTGGGTTTCGATTTGATCATCGCCTTCATTATCGCGGCAGCTCTTTTATTTCACTATGGAAATTGGTACAGACATCATGTCGTCATTACTTTGACTGTTCTCGTATCTTGGTATTTTTCCTTGATCATCGTATTCATCCTCCCTCTGGATGTATCAGCCGTAAGTCACAGTTTCATTTTCATTCAATACGTAATTAGTTAAAATGCAACGAGTTGGTTAATTAACACAATGGAGTATAGAAAGAGAATAATAATTAGTTTTGCTTACGGGAAGACATTATGCCATGCTAAATGCTAACGTTAGACCCATCATTGTTCGAAATCTTTATCTAATTAATGACCGAATTTGCTAAAAAGATAGCTTTTCAATCTGACCTTCTGATCCGCAGTCGCATTTTACAATCAAAGTTTACTCCTAAATGCACCTTAATCACATTAATTGACACATATGCATAAGGATGTTCTAACAAACAGGATCTAATTATTCAGAGATTTTTCAACGATCATTTGTTTTTCAAGAATTTAATTCTAAAAGGTCACTCAGGCATATTCTTTCTGAAAACTGACATGATTCACATGGCAGTGATTGAATTTACTTATTCTGACATGTGTTTTTGCATTTTAATGTAAGGGAAATGTGGATTCGGCTTCTTTTTTTATTGAACTGAATCAAGAACAATCAATTGACGATTCAGTTGTCAAATAACATACTGATATATTTTATTTCAATTTCACTCATTTCACACAGTTTTAATTCCATTCTTAAAGTACAGAATAGTTAGGGAGGCCTCAGCCCGCATGGCATGGGATAGAGTTGCATTTATTTTTATGATTTAAGAATAATGATTCTTAAGTATTCCATTCATATTCATATATCCTTTTGTTTATACACATACACAAGAGAAGATATCTTGTAATCGTACGTAAGCTGGTTAAATCGTAAATCAGTTTAGTAATCCGTTCCTCTCGTCACGACTTCTTTACATCCCGGCCTTAGGATAATCGTGTGTTCATATTGAGCAGTGTAACAGCCCTTTATGTCACACAGAGGCGGGTAAGCCTCAACAATACCTTTGTCTCCCAAATCCTTGAGTGCCATCAAATATTTTGTTTGCCCAATTCGATCCAACCAACGACGACAAAATGCCAAAGTTCCAAAATTTTGATTGATAACTCCAAGCAATTGTTTGGATTTTTGGAGTCGGAGGGGAACATGAGGTGCAAAGAAATTTTTCATATAATGAGATGTTTCCATATCATCATGAACTTGGCCACGTCCAGTCGAGCCAAAAGTTTCAATTGCATAAACTTCCCCTTCTTCCATTCGGGTTTGATCTCCACCCTTGACAATGGGTACAGTTTTTCCAGCATGAATCCTATACTGATCCACAGAGTGTCCGTTTAGATTTCGAATAGCCTTGACTTGATAGGTTTTCCCATCCAGGTCTACTTCATAGGATTCCATAACTTCTTGAACTGCGGCTCCAACGTCGCAAAGGCGAACATCAATTCCAGCTTCCTTGATTCCTGTATTTGTAGCCTCTCGGACGGCTTCGAGTAATTTGTCATATTTTTCATTGAACGTTAGTGTAAATGCACAGTCCACCAGTCGACCTTAAAATTGCAATACAAATAAATATTTTAGACTGGGCCTGAACAAAAATAATGTTATTTTTGTCAAAAGGAGTAAAATTTCGAAAATTGTCGTATATTCTTCCTTAAACCAATAGTCACGAGAAACCAAAGATTAAAGCAGAAAGAAAATTCTTTAATTTTGCACAGATCCGACTCCTGATTTGCATGAAGGCAATACGCCTGGCAAAACAAGATCTAAAAGCTGTGCCTAGGGTTTAGTCTAATTGGCAAATTATTATTTGAATGAACTTACCATTGACATGAACTCCAAAGTCAATTTTGCAAACATCATCAGCCCCAATAGTTGTTGTATCCCCAGCATTAGGGGTATAATGGGCAGCACAATGATTTAAACTGCACCCAGTAGGAAATGCTAGTCCAGCTTTGAGCCCATTCTCACTAATCAGTTTCCTAGACATAGCTTCAAGCTCTTCCACGATTTCAATCATTGGCATCCCTGGTTTAATGTAAGATCTAATGTGATTCCTTGTTTGGCGATGAGATTCTGCAGCTTGTCGAATCTCTTGATACATATCGTCTTGGAGTTGATCTCGAGCCTTTTCCTCCTCAGTTATTCCGAGTTTTAATTTATAAGATTGAATTTCTCCAATTGGGTATGGGCCACCATTGTATAATTCCTTGATTGGGATTGATGGCGGCGTTGTCTGAGCTTTCTTCGGTTTGACATTAGGGACTCCTCCAGTCGTTTGTTGGCCTGATTCTGCATCAGCTAGAATCAAATTAAAAATTTAGAGTTTTATAATTTTATGTTAGAGATAAATGGTTGAATTGACTGTCGAATTTCTCCCCAGTCACTTTCAGCAATTTCACTGATCATGGATTGGAGAAAAATGCTTTAATTTTGCACAGGTCCGACTCCTGAAATGCATTAGAGGCAAGACGCCTAGCATTACAAGATCTAAAAACTGTGCCCTAATCTCATTTAACTTTGGCTACTAATTACAGTTAAAATATAGCCATATCATATATTAAAAGCAGCCTATGCATTATTTAGGCTTATTTAAGGCCTTATTAGTGATTCCTATTGAATGTTACAGAAGGAATTTTAAGTAAAATATTGAGACTGTCTACGGAAAATGAATTCATCTTCATTTACATATCTTTTACTCCGTCAGTCAGTAGGTTAAAATGATAAAATGTTGATAAAAATCAAATTACCGGTTCCAGCTGGCTTTTTCTTCTTTTTATTTTTTTTCTTTTTCTTGACTTCAGTCTGAACTCCACCCTCATCTCCTTCACCTTCCCCGTCCTCTTCTCCATCTTCAACTGCTACCACTACGTCCTTTTTTTCGGCGGGTTTAGCCTTAGTGTCAACTAAACCGCCACCCCCATGTCCATCCCCTCCTCCTTGTTTATCTGCTGATTTTTCGTCCTTATTGCCATTCTGTTGCGTCTGTGTTGGGCTAGGACCATTTTCTGCAGTTTCTACATTCTCTGCCGCTTTTTTGGCGGATTTTGATTTCTTTTTCTTCTTACTTGCCTCAGAGTTGACATTGACAAGGGGGTCAGCAGGGGCTGACATGTCTGCAGATGACATTGCTAATTTCTCACGTTACGCTATTGCACGGTGCCAGACGTAATTTTAGAATTTTGTTTATAAAGCGAAATTGAGGCGGAATTTATTTCTTGTCTTGGTTTACCATGCATGGAGTGATGGAGTCTAGAAATGGTTTAGGCTCTACCGCCAAGGAGATAGGCCTAATGCATGGGTGGGCATAGGGTGGTGCAGACGTGTATGGGTTAAAAACTTAAAAGTATTCGATAATCCTAAAACCGAGTATGTTTCCAGAGATTATTTACCTTATTTAAAACAAATCTGTTTGAATGGAAAAGCAAATAGCCGATTTTTTCAGAAGATGTACAGAATTCAGTTTACATGCTAAAATATGAAGAAAAAACTAGAGAAATAAGTCTAGGAATTAGAAATAATGGATACTAATTGGGGTAGAATTTAGGATGAGATTTTAAGTGATTTTTAACATTTTTTGATTCATTTTCTTCTATCCGTAGACGGCCTACAATACGTGTAAATACAAGTATGAGAAAGCACACAATGAGACGGTGCCCATTTCAACGACAGAAACGTATTCTGGAAATGGAAATGGCAATGGAAGTGGCAGTGGCAATAGTAGTGTTCCAGCAAATCTGATAGATTGTCAACCTCCGTTCTCTTACGTTGAACCTGGAGTACTCACAAATCTGTGGAGGATTGTGTATTGGAGCTCGCAATGTCTTACTTGGTGAGGACAAGAAAAATTTTAAAAATTTATTTGATTATTCCTATTCTGATATTTATTTACACGTTTTTTTAAAGGTTATTTCTCCCAATGATGCAATCTTATACGAAAGCAGGGGAATTCACAATCAAAGGAAAACTGAAATCAGCACTTTTGGACAATGCAATTTATTATGGAAGCTATTTATTCATTTGTGGGATTTTATTGGCGTATATTGCAGTCAAGCCAAATGTTGATATAAATGCGTAAGGTTTTATTCATTACAAAAGTAATTAGTACATGTATAATATTACTGGTCCAACTGAAATGTACTGGTTTTTGATATTTTTAGCGATCGGCTGAAAGCAATTGCGTCTTCTGCATCAAACACTTGGGGATTATTTCTCCTTGTGTTTATGCTGGGTTATGGGCTGGTGACGGTACCGAGGTCCCTTTGGCATAGTTCGAACAAGGGTCACTCCTTGACCAATGCTTATTTTAAAGTGGCAAAATTAGCTGGAGAAAGAAATTCATCAGAGGAAAATCTGGATGATGCTCTCGAGGTAATTTAATTTTGAAATGTTTAAAAACATTGCAAAATCACATCGCAAATACAACTCACTGTAATTTTCTGTAGAATTTGCACATGTCATCAAAGGCACTGCCAACAAATTCTGCACTCGGGAGACATTTGGATGTTGTATTGACTCAGGTCCCTTTGGAATTTCGAGAGCGTATGAGTCGTCGAAGAGTGGAATCTCCGGATACTCCAGTAGACGAAAAATACTTGATCAAATTAAATCGACAAATGAAATCAGCTCTCCAGAATTACCATCGTACAGAAACGCAATGGGATCAGCAAATCAGTCGGACGCTAGAGCTGGAGGATGTGGAAAGAAACATGAAATCTCGAGAACGAGTATTCAAGCGAACATTTATTCCAGAAAAAGGTGCCATTTGGAGGTATTTCTGTGGCGGTGTATTGGGTAAGGTCATAAAATGCATTTTTTAATTGTTTTTCGTGTGATTAATTTATGAATTTGTTATTATGGTTGCAGAATGGTATTGGCGATGTGTAATTAGCCGCTATCTTCTCAAAGCCCTGTCAATTTGTGCTGCAATCATGAGTATTTTTGTGATCTGGTCTGAAGCAACTTTTTTCACAAAATCTCCGACTTTGAGTCTCTTTGCAATATTTGTCAACTTGGCCAAAGAAAGTTATGATTACTATGCCATAGAATTTGTGTCAACGCTAACGATAGCTTATTTGTGTATTTGTGCTTATTACACGGTCTTCAAGATCCGTGTCCTCAACTACTACTACTTGGCCGGCTGGCATCAAACGGATGAGTATTCTCTCATTTTTGCTGGAATGTAAGTTTTAACTCTTAAGTTAAAATTTCGGAAATATTAGATCAGATTTTTTAACTCATCTTTGTATATTTTTCGGTAGGCTCCTCTGCAGACTCACACCTCCGATTTGCTTAAATTTTTTGGGGTTGATTCACATGGATAGCCATATAGTCGGCGACAATACAGGAGAGCGATCAATCACAGAGACAGCTTACACAGGAATCATGGGACATTTGGATGTCCTTGCTTTAATTTCAGATGGCTTTAATATTTATTTCCCAATGGGAATTTTGGTTATTGGGATTTTGACATGGTTTAAAGTTGGAGCAAGATTTCTCTCTATGTTGGGATTCCAACAATTTTTGGTTGAGGATGAGGTGACAGCAGATTTAGTTTCGGAAGGACAGCAACTCATAAGCAGGGGTAAGAAAATTGATTATTGCGTTTTAGTTTGATCGTCATTTTTAAATCTGCATATAATTGTTTTCAGAAAAGAGACGTCGACAAAGAACAGAAGAATCAGCAGAACGGAGACAAAAGTACAGAATTCAGAGACCTGTGCTGCAGCAGCACGAGCGTGATGAAGAAGCCGGAGAAATGCCATCAACTCGACGTCTACCTCCGAGTGATGAAACTCGAACAATTAATCGGAGCAATCAAAACCTCCCTGTGTATGGGTCAGGACCTCCGCGTGATCTCTTTGATGATGTTTAGATTTAGAAATCTTGAGCTAAATATTTTATTGTTGTCGTTGTCGTATAGAATTCAGTACCTTAACGAGTTTATCGTTAGACATTGGAATTTTCCGAGCCGCCATTCCAGAAGCTCGAATGGAGTTGAGATATTTTATTGGTGAAATTAAGTTTTATTTTCCAGTTTGGAGTAGTATTACTATTTTGTTCTGAATATTAATCTGAATTTGAATTCCCAAGTGCTATTTAGTAGCGTTTCAAAGATTTTCACTGGATTTTCAAAATAACCCCAGAAATTTTATGTTCTTCAAACTGATATAAAATTTTTAGGCGGATTTTGAGAAATACATTTTGAACTTGCTAATGTCCTTTCCTCTCAGACGTATTATGAAAACGTTTATTGAAAAATGGAAAAATATGTAACCCTGTAACTGTTGTTCACGTTGTAGAAAAGAGTCGTAATATTTCAAAATAAATTGAATTTCGACTTTTTTTCACTCGTGCAGTTCTAGTTTGATTTTCTTATTAGTTCGGGTGGAAAAACCGTGGGGTTTTACGCTTTTACGTTATTTAAGCAAAACCAATATAATCCATAGCCTAGTAGCCAAAATCTGTAATTCTCCGCTCAAAGTCCGCCAGAATTTTCGGTGCAAATGGACGTCAGTGGAACTGTCGAAGCGTCATAGGTTTATAGATACGGTTCACCTTAATTGAAGTTATATTTTTAGCATGAGTTCATTAAATGCGTCTGTTTGATCAAACCTGCGATCACTGCAGCCTTGTTCTCCACTTGATCTAGAATCTGAAGTGTCAAGTTTTTCATTTTATCTCAAAATGATTGATTTAATTTAATTTTCGCCAACGCAGGAAGTGTCCTTTGCCAGATGATTACGTAAAAGCAGACAGCATTGTTTACATAAATTTGTAATTAGCAGAAGCAGAGCATTTAGTCAAAATCGGACCTCAGTTCAAGTAGTTTGCTCTCAAAAAGTACCACAGCCACAGGTAAGGCCTAATGGCTAATACTAATACAGTTAGGCTAATCGGTTGCATTGCATCACTCACGTTTGATAATGTCACAACAGGTCCGATAATCCACCATTAGTTAATTCCATTATCAATTGATCTATATAACCCGGCGAAAAGAAGCAGAGGGTTTAGTTTCCAAGTTGATTGATCGATCCATGACTATTCCTAATTATTTCTGACCACCGTGTCAGTTTTTGGTTGCTGGAATTTATTGCGTTAGCTGGGTCTAATTAATTTATTACTCTAAAAATGTCAAGAAATAGTGACCGGCCTGACCCCACACTCGTCATAGATGGTAGCTCCTTCGTAGGAGATTTATCTGCACAAATCTTCAATTTCCATTTTCCTTGGAATTGCCTATTTCGAATTTATCGTGCAAACCGTCCTCATCCTCTACGTATTTCTCACAGTATTGATGAGTAAAAGAAAAGCTGTGGACATTTTCTTTGTATTTTTGGGATGTGGAATTTTTATATTACTCCGTGTAATCTTGATTCCTGTGCTAATGACGCCTTTGCCATTTTCCTGGACCCCGACATTACCTGAAGATATGGCTCAAGGGTTATTTTATTTCAACATGGTCGTTTTCGCACTCATGTACGGTCTCTCAATTTCTGCATGTCTTTATTTCATCATTCGTTTTGGGATTAGTCGAATGAAAATGAAGGGAATCATACAAGATCGAAAAACAGGAGTACCACCAATGGTGGTGATTCTGATGCCGATTTATAATGAGGAACCAGAAGCACTTGCCAGGGCTGTGGAATCTGCAATAAGGTACAAAGTGAAAATAACATAAACTTCATTAAGTGAGAAATTTTAAAGAATTTTAATTACCATCAGGTGTGATTACCCAGCTGAGCGAAAACACGTGTTCTTGGCATTTGACGATGAAGAAGAATCTCCCTTATTTTTTGCCCTCCTTAGGAAACTTCGACTCTTGTCCAGAGAAATGACAGCCGAAATTGAAGCTGGGATTGCCAAAGGAGAGTCAAGACTTAGCGTCTCCCATAATCTGGCCAAAAAACCCGCAGCGATTTTTCCCCCAAGGCTGGAATGGATTATCGAAGGAGTTCGTGTCACAATCTGTCGATTCCCCCATGGAGGAAAAAGTCCAACGCAAGGAAAAAGTTTTGGTCTCATCAATGAAATTTATGGAACTGACCCTGAACTTGCTTCTAATACACTCGTCATGTTCATCGACTCTGATATTATCCTCCATGATAATTCAATTCATAATTTTGTCGTCGCAGCTACTTCAAACCCAAAGATCAAAGGGATCACTGGTCTTGTCACTTGTCGAACATCCAGAAGATTTAATTTTTATCAATATCTTCAAGATGCTGAATACGTGGATGGACAAATGTTTGTTCGAACGGCAGAAGCAATGCTAGGCTCCGTCTCATGTTTACCAGGGGCCTTGACCCTGATTCGTCTCTCAGCACTACAGGAAGTGGCTCCAAAATATTTTATTGAATTTGATAATCGTAAAAGTGTAGATTTTCATCGCTATCACTTGGGGGAAGATCGCTACATGACTTACCTCTTGACAGAACTCTCAGATGGACCTTATCAAGTTACTTTTGTATCAAGTGCTCAATGTAAAACAGATGCTCCAGATACGTTTGCAAAATTACTCAAACAAAGACGTCGTTGGTTTTTGGGTGGACTCACGAATGACATTTGTATGTTGTCCAGTCCTCTAATGTGGAAAAGACTTCCATTCATGACAGCATTTCAAAATGTATTTTTATTCTACAAAAGGGGTCGATTGGCTCGTTGGCGTCCTCATTGTTTCACTCATCAAAGGAAAATCTCCAGGACTTTTTATTTATTTAATATTCGGTGCCTTGGCTCTCCGTTATGCCCTCCTCTGCGTCGTCTGCGTTTTGATGTCCAGGAAGAAAATTGTCATTTACAATTTGGGTCTTTTCTTCCTCGGTCCGATTTTCCACCTAACTGTGACTTTGTATTCGATTTGGACTTGGAACGTTCGTTCTTGGGGTGGACCTCGGACGGACAACCCTGAGGATTTAACTGGAGATGAATTATCAAAAGTAGCCATCATCAAAGAAGTCATGAAACAACCTGGAGAAGAACGACGTGGTCAGACAAGGAAAAGTTTGAAGGAAATCAAGACAGTGAGTCGATTTATAGATTCAAAATTAAGGCTAGAGCAGCAGCAGCAAGCACAGACCCCGACGGATTGTAATTCTGATCCACCACAATTCCCTGTAGTACCAATCCCAACAATCGTGGAAGTCAAGGAACCAGCCCCATTACAGAAATTTGTTCCATTCCCTTATGAAATGGAATTTTTGGGAGGTGGAGATTTAAATAGCAATTTACTCCAGCCCATGCCCCCAGGTTCTCCAGGATTGTCAAGAAGTAAACCTGCGAATGACAATTCTCTCAAAACATCTTCATCTATGCCTGATCTTGGGAAATTGGATGATAATTATTTGCTTGGAAAGTTAAACAGTGGGGTTTTGGAGCGAGCAGCTTCATTTCGCCTGGATACAAATTATTTGGCCCAAGTAGAGCATCTGACTACATGGGAAAATTCTATGCAAAGAAATTCTTCTTTCAATTCCAGACTTTCCGGAAGATCTAGTTTGGCTAGTAGCTACAGTCGGGCTGAAAGTGTAGACGAACGTCGTCTGGAGGATGATGATGATTCTAGAAGTGCTTCAAGCTCTAGTGATGGAATTATTATGAATATTGATACATTAAATTAAACGATTGGACAGAACCAATTTGTTTTTTCTTAAGTTAATGTTTCATTTTGTATCAATCAAAACAAAACTTATATCATGGGTAAAATAAATTATTCTTATACGAACTAAAGAAATTGTAAAATGATGTGCATATCACGTGCGTAGTATTTTTATACAGCAAGTTGTATTTAAGTAACTTGATCTATTAAGTCTAGCACTCTAACCAAAATCTGCTACAAATGTTAGAACATGTTGCGGGTCAATAGTTTCTGAATCGGCTCAAAATCCGCACGAGTTCATTGTATTTTTCAATGTAAATAAATAATTCGAGAACTCCTTGTGCACTGTTACTGTAAAGCTCTTGATATTTTCACGCCTATTCGCATATTCTTTTGTATGTAACTTTCTAACGCAACGTAAAAATAACTTCCTCCAGTAGTGTCTATGTATAGATTTTTGCAAAACCTTGAATGCGCGATCAAATGCAAGGTGTGTGTGGACTAGTGCCAAATCAAAGGCTAGAGAGATTACAAGGCAGTGCACATTAGTTCGAATTTCGCTGTAAAGCATTAAAAATACTTGAAATACAATTTAAGTCACAACAAACTTCTTAGTTGATATTTAAACTGTTGCAATTTACTTCCTATATCTTGTCCAACTCTGGAGCTAAACAATTTGGGGCATTAATATTATTTTCTAAAAAGTTATGGCAGAGACAGAGGATGAGGTGCATCCAGCCTGCTTGGAGAAAGAAATAGAAACACATCCAATTCTCTTTAATCATTTGGTAAAAATTTCAATTCGAGTACATAAAAATTATTTTCCTCGACCAAGCGTTCTAACATTTATTTTTGAATTTTGTTAGATTCTGGAGACAATCTTTAGCTATCTTGAGCATGAGGACCTGAAAACGATTTGTCAAGTCTGCCGTATTTGGAATTTAGTTGGAAAACCGATTTTAAATCAACGAAGCATTGCACTTTTAGACGACTCCACAAAATTGTTCGAATATTGTGACTACATTTATTACTTTGGTTCTACTGCATCCCAGTGCATTTCCAGTATAAAAATTATTGATATCAATTTTACACCTCCAAGGATTCAATGTTTGGAGCTTCTGTTAAATCAAAGAATATTTACTTCTTGTCTTGTGTCATTAGAAATTGATTTTGCTCCGAGCTGTGCCAAAGAAATATTGTCAGACTTGATTAGCATTGGGACCTTTGCGAATTTGAAAAAAATTAAAATCCGTTTGCTCAAATTTTTTCCGGATAATGATTCCTTTGAGGAAGGTCAAACATTAATGGATAAATCGGCGAACTCCAGTTTCCTGGATTTTAATTGTGAATAATTTTCCAAATCTGACGTCATTTTCGTCCATTTACTTCTCGTTTGATGGATCAGAATTCATTTGGCCGACAGAATTTTTACATTTACTCCAGCAATTTCGAAACCTCAAGGTAATTCTAGAGCAGAAGTAAACATTTTGTGTAATTATATCTCTGATTATTTTTGGGAAGGATATCGTACTGACTGGAACTTCAACGCGTGACATTTCAAGAATATTTGATTTGATGTTGGATGCCAGGAAATTTTGCGGAAATCAAGCATTTCCGATAAATACACTGGAAATTTTTGTAGAGTAATTTATTTAAAATATAATTTAAATCTAGCATGAGTCATTTGATTTATCTTTCATCATTTTTAAAGGGATGCATTATCAGCTGACCATCTTCAGAAAATAATTCAACTCGATTTCCCTTTATCTCTCCTCAGACTTGAAATTAGCACAAAACTTGATGAGATTGCAGTCCAAACTATGTTCCATCATTATCGCTACACCCTGGAAGAAATTCAAGTGCGGAAATATCCAGCAGCCATTCTTGGCCAATTAGAAAATCAACTTCCGTCCCCGATTTTTCTTCAGGAATATCCCATTCTACATGATTTAGACATTGTGGATGGATTGATGCCTTCTTTAGATTTTTTAAATTATTGTCCATCTCTCCAAACACTCAAAATCAGTCATCGAAACCCATCCAGACTCACTACCACGGATATGATTCGAGCCACAAATTTATTATACTTTCCACATTTGCAACTGCAGTCGCTGACCATCGATGAGAATTTGTCTTCAAGCTGTTTGAATAAATTGACCGTAGCTTTTCCAAATTTGTTACATCTAAAGTGTCGAATGGATGACGAAATGCTTCGAATTGTGTTTCAACACATGAGACTGCTCAAATCTTTGTCAGTTATTGCAAAAATTTCAGATGAATGCTCTGCCGGAAATAAAATGACTTGCACAGATCGTGGAATTACAGGTATTCCTATGAGGTATATGGAATGGGGTGGATTCAATGTGACTAAGCAAAGACTTTTTCCATGTATTGGAGATTTAAAAGGTCAGCTAAGATTTAGCTTAAAAATGCGAATAAAAATTATACAATATTAATATTCCAGATTTGGAGAACTTGACAATTGAATCTTGGGGGCCTTTCGGAGGTGGAATTACAGATTTGAGCATATTTTATGGAATACTTGAATGTAAGAAACTGAAAAGAGCTCATTT
Organism: Thalassaphorura encarpata; assembly: GCA_009869925.1. Lineage (NCBI taxonomy): Eukaryota > Metazoa > Arthropoda > Collembola > Poduromorpha > Onychiuridae > Thalassaphorura > Thalassaphorura encarpata. The sequence continues at coordinate 1,385 of WJEZ01000927.1, read as the reverse complement.
TATTCGAACCTTGGTAAGGCTTTGTCGTATTATCACATTTTCAGCTTATTTATACAAAATTTTAACTTTTATTAGGTCACAGGTGAAGGGTTAGATGCCCTTAATTCAATTGGTGTGAGGGCAACTGAAGCCGGGTCGAGTTGAACCCAATGTCAGGACTGAAGACTATCAGAATGGGTTCAAACACCTATGGAATTACAGATTTGAGCATATTTTATGGAATACTTGAATGTAAGAAACTGAAGAGAGCTCATTTTATTCGAACCTTGGTAAGGCTTTGTCGTATTATCACATTTTCAGCTTATTTATACAAAATTTTAACTTTTATTAGGTCACAGGTGAAGGGTTGGATGCCCTTAATTCAATTGGTGTGAGGGCAACTGCAGCCGGGTCGAGCTGAACCCAGTTGGGTTCAAACAACTAGAAATTAAATCTATATTATGTTTAATTTGTATTTGTGTACTAATACATTGACCAGCCATAGGAACGACTGTGTAATATAAACAAACATGTAATAGATCTGCCTGAATTATTAAAATGTGCATGACACTTTTATATAATTTGGAATCGGTGTAATATAAACAAACATGTAATAGATCTGTCCGAATTATTAAAATGTGCATGACACTGTTATATAATTTGGAAGCAATTTTGAAAATTCCATTGGGCTATTTATGCACAATAGAAGTTGGGCACACACAAAATTGTAAATTGGAAGAGGACATGAGCCAAAAGCGTGGGCATGAGTCTAGTTCTAATTCTTCCGAGGAAGAAACTTCTTCGGAAGACCGAGAACCGCAGTCAGGGTCTGAACAAAATGATTCGGAACTTGAATCTAGAAATGATGGCCACGGTCATGCCTCACAAACCTTAACCTCCATAAATAAACCAAAATCCAAACGCCCAAGGCAAGATATTGCTACCGATTCCAGCGATAGCGATTCTGATGACTGCCGCCAAAAGTGGCCAAAGACCCCAAGAAAAGATGGACTCAAATGGGATACCCTTGAGCACCATGGTCCAATTTTCCCTTCACAATATGAACCCCTTCCAGATAATGTTCGCTTTAAATACGATGGAATCAATGTAAATCTTTCACCAGCAGCTGAGGAAGCTGCAAGATATTATGCCCGATTTCATGGGCATGACTATACTAAAATTGAAACGTTTAATAAAAACTTCTTTGGCGTAAACTTTCACAGCTTTATTCACAAAAAGCCAAAGATAAAACGAATGAATAATGTTTTAGGATTGGCAATATCTCATGACCTCTTCAGAGAAGGAAATTATCAGGAGTCTGGACAAATGTGATTTTAGTGCTATTCATACGTATATCCTGCAAAAGGCCGAGGAACGGAAAGCTATGAGTAAAGAGGACAAAGAAG
>WJEZ01000926.1:0-21417 GCA_009869925.1 Thalassaphorura encarpata | reverse complement strand
TAAAATTTATTCGGGTTAAAGGAATATAGTACAAAGTGCAAATAATGGACAAACAAGTCACGGAGTTTTATTTATCGTTCATTCCAAGAAGATGTGCTCTAAAAGTTGTCGTCTTAAATTGAAAAGTATGCACATACTCATTGTATTCGTAATGCTCTTTAAATTAAATAGCCACGCATGGACACATCAAATCATATCAACCCAGCAAATCAATGTCTTTGATTTGAAGAACATCATTTGTCATAATTTGTCAGTCACGCCAAACGAGTCAACCAAAGGCAAAGTCAATGGTTCAATTCCATCAGTCTTGGACCTTGGCACTAACCAATGAGACAAGCATTTGAAATTACTTATTGTCTCTGCATTGACAAACTTAACGGCTCTTGTTGAGCCAAACCTAAGATTTTAATCTTCTTTCCATTCCTCACATGCACTCAATTGTGATTTTCCCTTGCATCATCTCAGAATTAACAATACGAATCAATAGATATTTTAATCCTAAGGACCATCCAAATTTGTAAAGCATCCTGCAATGAATACAAATTCTCCATGTATTCAACCCTTGCCTTAAGAATCTAAGACGGATCAAGGAATTGCAATGGAAGTATTCATGATTTAATTCGATTTGACATATCCCAATGGCAATTGCATTGGAAGTTTTTAATGCAAATCTTTTGAATTCGACAAGAACTATTGGGCTTTAAATGACTTTCAGCCACTTTGAAACGTTTAATTCTAAAAATGCTATCATAATAAATTTATTCTGTCTTCCGGGTAATCAAAATATAGTCCTCTGTATTCCCAGAGGATTCCAGCACAAAGCAAGAAATGTTTACTCGCATTTTATCGTACTCACCTGTTGATGCTGATGCATTTCAACTGACGTGGTGACAGAGCGGTGAGGAGTGAACGAGTCAAATGATGCAGATCCTTTAAGGTTTCCTACTTTATTCGCTGGGTGATGTTGATAAACGTTGTCCTCTAATTCTGAAATTTGTACAAAAACCCCAAATAGAAACACAGTTAGTCTTTTTTGATGTCAACAGAAGAAATGAATAGATTTAGGTTTACAAAATTGTACATTTTGCTATTTTAATGGCTTATGCATTCAAAAATTTGTAAATGAGGTTAAATACAGTTCGTACAGTGAACATGTAAATTACAACTCTAAAATTACCTACAAGTCATAAAAACTAAAGCAACATTCCACGTAATCGTTGAAGTTCATCCTGTCTTTTCAAAACTGTTCAACATTCTTTTTAATTTTAAAAACCTTGTTTCAATGATCATTCTCCTTCGAGGCAATTCAAAACAACTCCTCATCGTCACGCCTCGCCTCAATCTCAGTTTCCTTTTCGGTGGTCTTATGAGGGAAAGAGTGGAGTCGAGTCATTTATAAATGCAGGAATGCGACTCAAGACCAAACATCGCTTAAAATTAAGATACTTGCTTCCTACTTTTCCTGACTTTAGCTTTAGCTTCAAACGTGTGTATTTTCAAAACATGGAATAAAAAATCTTGGCTTTGAACTTTCCGTTTGGATATAAATCAGAATAATAAGAACGCTGCTGTTTTTTCTGTGAAAAAAGTAGCTGCAACAGGAACTTCTTTCGTGTATTATTTCACTTAAGAAATTCAACTACATAAAGATAAAGTTGAGCCAAAAAAAGTATACGTGTGTATTTCCAAAACATGGAATAAAAAATCTTGGCTTTGAACTTTCCGTTTGGATATAAATCAGAATAATACGAACGCTGCTGTTTTTTCTGTGAAAAAAGTAGCAGCAACAGGAACTTCTTGCCTATTGCTTTGCGTGTATTATTTCACTTAAGAAATTCAACTAGATAAAGATAAAGTTGAGCCAAAAAAAGTATGAATTGCACAACTCCAAAGAAACTGACTCCGCTGGGAGGGAAAAATCCTTGAAGATTTTGTGGTTCACATTACAAGTTTTGACAGTTTTAACTTTTTAATAGGATTTCATATTTCTTCAATTTCTTCCCTTGACATGAACCAAATTCCTTCCTTCCATCTCGTAACCTTACCCAGTAGGAAGGTTCAGCCTGTAAGTTTTGAGCCGGAAGGTTTATAGAGCCTTGCATGCACGTGACACTTAAATTACACATTAGTATGATTAATGATTCAACATGTTAAAAAACATGCTACAAGTCTCTTGGTCCGTGCATGGGAGGTTTGTTTTTTGACAAGTCAAGCACCAGATACAGCAGCATGCTCAAATACTTATTCTCCCTTACTGTTTTTACCATCCTCTACGTTATTTTGTAAATTATAGTTTCCGTTAGCCAATGTTTGCAATTGTAATAAAACTTAAGTGAGACAACTGCCTGCCCCTGTCCCTGGACTTACTTGGCCTGTGCTCACGACGTAATTGTCTAATGGGTTTATTGGCAATACAAGGTAATAAAAACATCGCGATAATCACCCTAACACATTTCCTTAGCTTGTGTTGCTGAATTTCCTTAAATTCAACTTGAAAATAATTATGCTCAACATGCACTTACTAATTTGACACATTTCTCTTCCTAAAATATTTGACAAACTAATATTTCTATGTCGTGCCTAAAACTCTGCTAAAATACTCAAGAGAAAAGCTCAACAGACCTTTTATAAGATATCCATTGGGAGCAGGGAGAAGAAATCCGTCATCAGTCCCAATGGAACTTCGATTATCACTTGAAGAAGAGCCGGAAGATCCAGAGCTGGCGTAACTTGACCCAGCTGAGCCTAGGCTGCTCCCAGAGTATCTCTGTTGTTCTTTCTCTTGTAAGAGGGGTGACGGTTGTTTTTCTATCCCAGCAGCAGTTCCTTGTTCAGAATTCTTCTTTACACGAAATGATGAAAAACTCACAAGACCAGGAACTGGTGGAGGAGCTTGTGGTGGAGAAACTTTCTTCCCTTGCGCCGGTGTCTGGCGGGATTTATTCATCCCACCAACTGCAATTAAAAAACAAAGAATTTTAAAAATTGAATTAAAAATGCAGATGTTATGTAATTACAGCGTAAAATTAGAACAGCTCTGTCCACAGCATTAGCATTCGGAATTTCTGCCTCAACATCATGGCCAAGTAGAAAGTAATTTCTTGGCATTTTCAGAAACCTAACCGTCGAAACCACTTATATTCCTACTGGTCCACCCTCACAATAAATCACAATTTCAAAGTGTAAATTTTCCGCAAACCGACTGTCTCAGCCTGGGGTCTTAGCAATTAAACTTCAGAGACCAACAACACCGAATTGTGGAACTTGCCTCACAAAATGCGAATGAACTGGTCAATCCAGTTTGGAAAGATGAGCTCAGACAAATGAAAAAAATTTGCAAGGATGAGCATGACAGAAATTCCCTACGTACGTTGTATGTCTACGCTTGAGTCTGGAATGAATCACACTTTTATTGAAATGAACCAGGGCAATCATGTTGAACGCAAAACGCAAAAAAAAATTTCGGAATGTGTTTGAGGAAACGAAAAATTAATTAAAACACAGGTTAGCAACCCTCCAGCATTGTGAAACTCAGACAGAGAAGAGAAATGAAATAGACTGGGACCAGGAAGTAGTTTTGGTCTGGTCGCAATGTCCTCTGGGCTTAAATTCGCAATTCAATCTAACTCATTTAGTCAAGCAAAGGAATTTAAATTCAATTCACGTCCAGCTTTCCCAGAATCTTCCGGCGCCCGCTCCGTCCATAGATCATAAACAATTTTCAATATTCTCTTCTCCGGTTTAGTATCATCGTCATCATATTACCTTATTAGTTAGTGCTCCCTGAGTTCAGCTCAGTCAGGAATCATGACATGAATTCAAATTCTCCTTTAATCCCTACAAATGAACATTAATGCCCAAACTTGTTCTGATAAATCACAACGGAAATTAGCGGGTCGTTAATTTGTCAGGTATTAAATCCACACTGGAATCCGAATTTTACATCATACCATCCAGGAAAAATAAAAAACGTTTTGAATTATGCAAATTCTGAAGCATATATCGAGCAAATCAAGGGATGGGCTTAGGACCCACCCCCAGTGATTAAAAACAGGTAGCAAACAGCATGCTAATAAGGAATTGTGGCGATTCGGACAAGTTAAATCTTGATAAGGATGAGTTAATATTTGCTTAGCGAATTATTACACCCCGCATTAAACGGCTGCACCCTTTTTCTTGTAAACCCTGTAATCACATGAACTTCACACTTGACCCAAAACATTAATATTACCAGAATGTCCAGTGAGTTTGAGGTAATTATCCCATAATTGGTTTAGTCAAATCTCAGTAATAAAATGTAAACCTACACTGCTTAGCCATAAGCTAAGCTCGTAGCATTCATCACAACACCACGCACGCATATGACACATCAGTTCTTGAGTTCATAAATCGGTTAATAAATCGGAATTTCAACACACTCACGCGAAAACCTGAACATTTAGTACTCTACTCACCCAAAGGGATTATCTTGGAATACATGACAAGTACTATTCAAAATACCAAGAAATAATCAAATCTTCATGTCATAAACTAAAGTAGTACCTGTCCATCGTAAAGTACCCACCCGCCTTTGCTTGTAGGATTCTAGTTTGGTCATTTTAAACAGTTATTATCGTGTTTGTGGGAAAGCGGTCTTGTTACACACGAAAAGAGACCGCCGCCTTCCTTGATTTATGCACGCGAGGAAGTTGCAGACCATGGCGATCGCGATCCTGTCTTTAAATGGACAGGAAAATCACAACCTCTTAAGACATTGCAGCTCAAGTAAAATTTATCAAAATTTCGGATTACGAAATGAGATTCTTAGAATTTAGTCATCTGCAACCCTTCACAGGGATAAAAAACCTTTCTCTTTCAACCACTTAGCCCACCTGTGCTAAGTACCCCTTCACTACATTTTATTCTTAAGTAAATGAAATACAAAGGTACCAAATCTACCAAGGCGTCTATTTATCGAATCTTAACCCTCGTCAGTCTAGTCTGCAGCATACATGCATGCACCAAACTTGACGTTCCATCACTTACTTAAGGAGAAAATGGACAAACAAATAGCTATCTTTCCATCCCATCACACTCAAGACTTGAACCCTTTTTTATTTACTTGCTCCTCTATACTATAAGAACCACACAGAATGTGTTGTAAGGAGGGAATGAATAATGCAAAGATATTATGGGAATCCTCGACTATCATTATTTTTTAGTTCTCTACATCTCCATCCGTGCATGCATAAAAGGCTGAAGTAGGGTCAGCAGAGCTCAGCAGCATCAACTCAACAGCCTTGAAGATTGAATGACCGTCCTTCTCCCTTCTTCAGCTCAATACAAATATTTACTACCCAACATTTCATTTTTTTATTTCACCTTTGCTTCCTTGGCTCAACAAAACACTTTCAGAATATAGTGAACTCAAAATCCTAAAAATTCAAGGAGTGAAATTAACTCCACATTATTTCCACCTGAAGAAATTATTTCTCACGTAATAATCTAACTTATTTAGTAGTTGTCATTGCAATGGCAAATTCATGCGTAAGAATTACCTTTTCGGCATGATTCCAAAATTTCCCACATTTCTGGCAAGTGAAACTCGTCAGTCACAAAACAAATTCGAAATCAACCTGACGTAAACTTCCAAAATTTTGACACAAGGATTACAAGCTCATATAAAAAATCTCATTTCAGAAATACTTCTAAGGATTTGAACACAGTGAGTCTTATCTTGTTTCCTCACGCACACCAAACTTACAATTAGGTTACACCGGAAGAACTTTGGAATGACTTTTACAGAGAAAACACAACATGAGTCAACCAACTCATCTCTGCTCTCGTCCAAAGATCAGAGACAGGTATCCTCCATCCTTTCCTGCTCCAAGCTAAAACATCCCAAGCAAAAAACCACAACAAAATATAACCTTGCATTGCCTTGAGATTTTACGTACACGGTGGTTGTTAGAACAAGTCAACTCAGACAAGCCAAGCCAAACCACAGTCATTCATTCCTGACTAACATCCAATTCCAAAACACCTGTTTCAAAATATAAGGATTTGACAGGGCGGAAATTGAGTTTCAACTCAAAAAATTTTCTCCAGACCATGGAAAACAGATTATTTCTCCAGGGAATCAACTCACGAGTGACAATCTTGGAAAATATGTCTGTTTCCGTTCAAGAAAGTCACCAGATGGGCATTTGATCCTCACAGGTACCTTTTATTCTCCACGTGATGATGTGATACCAGGAAACAGGTAATGGAAATACAAAGTGGATTCAACTTCATTCTCAAGATTCCATTCGCTCTATCACTATTGCTCTAAATTCAGTTCAACATACTTATTTTTGCACGGATAAAACCTTCGGTCAAAGTTCAGGACATGCCCAATATCAAAACTGCTATTAAAGTTTCTACTTTTCATCAATTTCAGCTCAACGATTAAGCGGAATCTTGCATCTAAATCATATCCTAAGACTAAAATTTCGGTCAAAGTTTAGAACATACCCAATATCAAAACTGATAATTAAAGTTTCTACTTTTCATCAATTTCAGCTCAACGATTAAGCGGAATCTTGCATCTAAATCATATCCTAAGACTAAAAATAAATTGTAAGTAATATTGAGCAGGACCTTTTTTAAAATTTGGATGCCAAAAATTGCCAAGCTGTCATTCTTTCCCTGTCAACGCACATGTCCTTAACATTGACTTTTGAAATCTATCCACTTTCTTCCAACCTCTTAATAAAACGTCAGCTGCACGTAGTAATCAGATATCCCTCCTCTCAAATCCACTTGTCTTAAGTGGAAGTCAACGAATTCGGGACCTTTTTGGCCAAGTTCCAAGTTTCAACAAGTGCAGAAAGTTGAAAACTTTTTCAAAAGTTTATAACGCCCCTTGCCCTCTGCTCTGCAGCACATGGGTGGCATCGATCGAAAAGAATATCAAAATGTTGAGTCTTATGCGGAAAAATGGTTAGGAAAACCAACAGTCAGTTCCAACACGCAGTTTGCTTTGCAGCCTAGAAACTCCTGTAGAAAATCAAGAGTCTCGTCTCCAGTCAGTCGATTGATTTGAATTTAAATTCAAGTTGGTGAAGCCTAACGCAGCAAGAGACCAAAATGAAGTCATTAGTGCTTGTGTAAGCCTAACCATGGGAAGGAAGCATGTCACGGCATAAATAATCTTTAAAAAATACAAATCTCCTGAGATCTATTCCTTTAAACTTTAACATGTATCGACGATAAATAAGTAATGCAGGGAGGCATAAATATGTATGATCATAATGTGAATATGAGTCAGTCATCCGACCATTTCAATGCACTGCACTGGTCTCACATTGCATGCATGCACTGACTTTGGCTCCAAGGTGATGGATCATTAGTTTTTCCGAATTTTAATCCCATCCTCACGCAAAGCAAGGATCGGTGGGTTCAAAGAAACTCGGGAAAACTGCGGGTAGCCAAGCTACAGCATAGCAGGTACATGCCCACACATCACCAATCAAAACCTCCAGCAAAATTAATCAAATTCAACTCTTTATAATTTCTTATTGAAATTCAAACTTAATATACTTGAGCATGGTTCTCATATCAGTTGCCTTAAAATTAATAATATCAAACCCCACTCACTTTGCAAAAGATTCCGGAGACTAATTGAACGAAAAAATCTCGGGACTGGTCCCTTATTCCTTTGCTGCTGATCCGAGTGGCCTTGCCCTCCTAAATCCGTCGAATATTTCTTTGAATAATTAACTGGATAACCACTATTCAAACTTTGTGTATTTCTCCCACTCCAACTCCAAACTGCATGACAATGTCCATCCCGATCTCTCACATATCTCAAATCATCTTCGTCCTCATCTTTAACTCTTTGGACAAGATTTCCATCCGACAAACTTTTCTGACCACATTTCTTAAGGGTTTGCTGCCAACCAGCACTATTTCCACTTCCACTGCAGCTCTGTCGGTTTAGATTATTAAGCCCAAAGCCAAAGCCATAACCAAGTTCAGGCCCAGACTCACATTCATTATTTTTATAACTCTTCCCTCCTGTACCCTTGTGTTTCAAATTCACATTCTCATCCTCAAATAAATCAAAGTTATCTCGATAGCTTCGATAGGAGTAAACACTATTGGCTCGGCATTTTGGATTTCCTTGTGCTTGTGCTTTAATAGCATGACGCCCGCTGCTGCTGCTACTACTACTACTCCCATTCACATTGTTGACATTTGACTTCTTCAGAAGAGGAGTAGTAGTAGTATTTTGTTGGGTATTGGTGGCGGTGTTCCCATTATGATTATTTATTGTCGGGTGCTTTTTCGGGCGCGGAGGTAAAGAGTATGAGGGATTTCCACGATTAGTGCCACCCATCCCCGCCCCTCTCGACAGATTTTTTGTTCCAATAACGGCAAGAGGCATGTCGATTATTTATTGAATTCTTTGTCCCTACTATATTTTATTAATGAGATAAGTTCACCCTTTCCCCCTGTCACCCTTAAATCTTTCCTACGAAATTGCTATTTTCTCACGATCTAGGGTTCAATATCAATTAATCATCCAGTTATTTTTTGGATAATTGGCTTAAGTAGTTCAACCTTAAAATTTCAGTTTTTATGTACCACAAATTATTCACACTTGAAGCACGAACACTAAAAGCACTACGATGATGACAGTCTAGTCTTCGTCACACACTAAATGATACTTTCAAAAATCTTTGAGTCCAAATCCAAGTCACTTGATTCCACGAATGATCCACACAATACTAATACTAAAACCATAATCCACAACCCGTCCGTCCAACCAATTTCTTCTGACTCATTGCACAGTAATTGTTCGTCTGAGTGACTGACGCCCAAAAAATCAAGTTTTTGTCTTAACCTCACTATCCACACTTATGGAGTGATGTACTGTGCTGTGCAGTGCAGTGCAGTGAAGCCTTTGGCTTTACCTTTAAAAAATCTACCCACCTAAACAGAAACTCATGCTTGGCCTTATGCCTTTTCCAGTCAACTCTACATAAATCATAGTGACGATCACTCGTATCTCAATTTCACATCTTTATCCTCTCTTCTTTATCACCTTCCTTCCTCTCCAAACGACAAATCTTTCAAAGTATTAGTCAACCATAGATTCGTAGGAAGACAGCGACAACCAAGTCAAAAATAGTATGGGAGAGTCATTCATGAATAAAATATATTGTTCACCCGGGTAATTCCCAAGTGTCCAACTGCCCTATCTCTTCAACTCCAATCCACGACCCTTCCAATAAGTGCAGCCAGCAACCATGAATAAATCTGTGTGTGGCTTTTGGTTTTATTTTCTCATACGCACGGTTCTACTAATTCATGACTTGACACAAGTCGGATTTCCGATAAGAGATCGAATGATACAATATTGGACTCATGACAAATGGCAACAGAGACTCCCCTGCCATTTGAAACAACACAACGCACGTAACACTCGCACTATGACTTTCCCTCCTACTACTACTACTTTAATTTAATTGAAGGAAAACGAACATCCGGAAATCCGGGCCAAAATCAATGAATCACTCTCCGCTTTAGTTAATGCCCGGATTCGTTTGACTTGTTCACAACTCTGTTTCTCGCCCATGTCTGACTGACTTGACTGAATGACGATCAAGTTCAGTTCTTGGAAAATGAAAAGTCCCCGACTCACAGGGACACGTTGTATAATCCCAACCATGAGGAAATGAAACGTGTCTGAGTATAAACAAATTTTTTACGATCATACATACAACCGAACACAGAGCTCCCGTTCCCATATTCCTGTAAAGTGATTATAATGTCTGTCGTCTCGAGTCAGTGGAGTATAGTAGCCTCCCAGTGCAACACATTGCACTGCACTGGTTTGTCTGGCTTCACACCAATTTCGGTTAATTTTAGCCACATAAACACATGAAACTTTCAACTTCTCTTCCTTTTACTTGAGCCCTGAGCCTGGCCTGGCGGGTTATTTTGCCATTTGCTCCGGTTGGATTCATTCTGCCTGGCTATAGAATGAGAATGAAACCAGGAAGAAATGTGTGTAACCTTTAAAGCCCAGTTCATGCCTTACCNGTTGGATTCATTCTGCCTGGCTATAGAATGAGAATGAAACCAGGAAGAAATGTGTGTAACCTTTAAAGCCCAGTTCATGCCTTACCTACCCATGTCTGCCTGGTGGCAAAAACAACATGTTCAGATTTCCGGTGAAACGGAAAGGAAGGAACGAGTAAACATAATAATTCTAATCCGCTTCACTCTCAGTTTCAGTCAGTCAGCCATAGTCATTCACTCACGCTACTCTCATGTTAGCTCAACCCGCCTACAGCCTGTGTGTTCTTACAGGCCCAAGCCTTACCCGGGCATCGAGCCGAAAGAAACAAGCAAGTAAGCTCATGAAGAAAAATTAAATCAACTCTACTACAAACTACTGTCAACAGTAAGTCGTTCTCAATTCCAGAACACTTGTAGAAATACCCAGACATTCGCAGAATTCCAGATTGCATTGCAACGGAAGTCTAATTTAAAATTGAGACAAGGAAATCAAGGTCTGACTCTCTTACGCCTTTACAAACATTCTTAAGGTACCAGGTACATTCGTATTCAAATAGAATGAGTTTTAATAATCCTACCCAAGGAAAATTCTAAAATATCTGCACTGCACTGCTGACCGTGCGTTACTATGTCCAGACGAGTAAACACGTGTGGAAAGTTTGAGTTGGAAAAGTAAACTGAGATGATCTTCAAAACTTTGGATCCATCCTTCATCACTTGCTTGTAATTCATTTACCATTCATGCTTCCCTTGCATATTTCATTTGAATTTTTGGGAGGAGATGATGAGGAAACAGAATTTGTCTTGTCTTCCTTTCCTGTTCAATTTGCCCTGCCCTCTTCTTCTACACCTACACTTCAAATACGCCACGCACTACGCACATTTACGTATACTACGATATCACATCACAATGCATCATTTCAACAATGAAGAGTCCCATGTCCACAAAACTTGATGGGATAAAAAGCAATTTCTCGTCTTCTTCATATTATTATCTATATCTTTCCTTTCCTCAATTCCCCATCATGTCAGAGCTAAGAACACACCTAATCAATATTAATGGGACTTGACTTGACTTTAGATAAACTCTTGCTCCAATGTGTAAAGTACATATTTGGTCACGTGACCTAGCTGACTTTTCGCGACCCAACCCGGACCCCTGCCTGTCAGCTCGCATTTTACACTAATTACTCTCATTCCCACGCACAAAATTCCATCACCCTGATCCATCCCTAGTTTAAATTACTTTTCCATTCGGAACACGACAGGAATTTGAATACCTTGAAATGAACTCCCTGCTGTGTGAAAGCTGCTACAACCTCTAATTCCAAATAATAGGGCGGAATTCGTGTTTGATCAGATTAATTTAATACTACTAGGATGGATCTTGGCTCTTTAATTAATGCTCAGCTCAAGCCAACGAATGAGGGAAGGCAAGGCAAGGAGCCAAGAATGGGATAACTGTGAGGATAAAATAATAGTGAATGTCAACACTTGAAGATATTTAATGTCATTCACTCGTGTCATTGCCAAACTGGAATTGGATTCTTGTTCATTTCTGAACAGCAGCCAAAATCGTAAATAAAATATTACATAACGAAATAAAAACCAGGATCAAGTCATTCAAAAATGGTTTGGTTATATAACCGAGCAAATTTTCCGTTTCATTTAACCGTTCCAAAAAAAGTAATTCATCCAACAAGAAGAGAATGTAGATTATCCTTCAAAAAACCCAAGATTTGAATGAAACATGTTATTTTAGAGAGAACACGCCCAAAAAATCCATATTAGGTTGAGGAAATACAATGGGATGAAGCATGCCCTGCCATGCCATGCCTTCCTTTTCTGTCCCTCTAAAACTAAATAACAATGCGGTACAAATAATAGGGGCCAGAGATCCCAGCAGGGCACTCAAGTGATAAACATCCAATCATTCAGATTTTGAATTCATAGTTGAGTGGAGGGAATGAATATCTCAGCCAGTGCCAGACTCGCGTCGGCAACCACCATGTATGGTGTGCCACGAATTTGGATTTTACTCTCAAGTACTTCAGAGTCCAGCTCAGAGATTACATAATAAATGGGTGTACTGGGGAATAGGAACGTCATTGTTTCTCCCCCGGTGGTAATCTCATTTTCCACGCTTCGAATCGGCACTTAAAAAAGAATTTTGGACAGATCGGGTGGAGGACATTTGGATAAGGCAATTAAGTTTACACTACACTTACTTACAGAACAGACCTCAGAGCAACAATGCATTCAATTCAAACATCCGAGCTATTATCTAAGAATTTTACTTATCCATGATTTGAATTATTATTGACATTGTTGTCCTAAAAGAAAGTGCTCAAGGCAGTTTGGTGTCTTGTCAGTTACGAAAAGTGTCAGTACTCCAGCAGTACTTCAAATGTCCATCTAATTTGAAAAAAATCTTACCACCTACCATTCAGTGATTTCCAAGTTTGTCGATTCATCGTAAAATTGAATAACTTTCCAGGAAACCACTAATGCACAAGATAATACAATAATATTCACAAACTTTATTATCAGCTAAGTACTGAAACATGATAAAAATCACTTCAAACCATGTATTTAAAATTCTTAAGGAAATTTCCTTGAAGATTTTCCTACCTAATCTTACGTTTAATATTTGTGTTACATTATTTTCTAATAGAACTGAAATTATAGTTGAGTCAACAATAAAATAATTATGAAATCCGAGCGCTTGATATCGGTTTAGACATCAACTTTCCTATTAGGTGTATATAGAGGAGACTGAACTCTGATCGATTTGGATTTTCCTTCAACCAGTGATTACAGTGTGTTCAAATCGCAAACACACAAGACATGCCATCCTATTACTCTTCAGCATTATTAGCTCTAAGTTTGCTACAAGCAAAATATTCACCTGTCAAACACGGATTCTACAACTTTTCATCTAATGAGAAATGTATGTAATGGAAGTGCTCTGACTTGCCATGAGAGCCAAAATCAGAGTCGCACTAACTCATCATTAGAATCCGAACAATTCTCGTAATTCTCTAAAAGCCTTGGAAATGGAACGGAAGGAGTCTTGACACTTCTTTCCTCAACACACACTCAATCATCTCTCGTCTAATTCTCTGTCTCTCTTTTTGGCAAAATCCTACTCATTGTAACTATCCATGACTCATTCCATTCATCCTTTTACATTGCATTGGCGTGCCAAAAACGCAACCACACCACAAACCAAACTTTGTCCTCTTCCACCACTCAAATGACATCTACAACTCATGCTTTATTTTATTTTATAATATTAGGACTTATGTCGAGATAAACTTGTCGTTTCTTGGGCTAAAGTTCTAAGGCAGTTTTCGTATAGCCGGGCCATGTTAGTCCAAACAATGCAGAATTGAAATAAGAAATCCAAATAATCTTTTCTGTGTGGTAGGAAGAAAGAAAAGCCGGGATTTTAAATCAATAGTTAGCTCAATATTGCTAGGACCATTCCAAAGAAAAGTACCTGATGGAATTTTAGGATTCCCCAGAGAATTCCCATGAAAATCAGATGAGAATACATAGTTTGTCCAGGGCTTCTGTTAAACCTTTGGTCGATTCCATCAGGCCATTGCCATTTTCATTTCTATTCTATTCTGCGACTTTCACCATAATGCACATGCATGCATCCACAGCACACAAGCATACATAACCTGAATTTCCTTCTATAATATTAACTATAACCTGAATTTTCAGCATTTCAGCTCATCCCTCCTAGTAAGGGTGTGGCACCCTTTTCCGTCTAATACTTTCCTTCATGTAGTAGTCGTACAATGGCCGCAATAACATTAGTTACCCGCACGTTCCATTAAAGAGAATTTGAAACGCACGGAAGGGTTGTGGATGGAAGGAAGCACGGGAAGGGAATTTACTTCATTTTAGTTTTATTCTCAAATCTTTCTTCATCTTTCTTTCGAACCCTTAAACCTCTTGTCTACACTTTCTACTCCTTTCCCTTCATATGAGCAAATCCTGGCAATTTTACTCAATTTCTTTTTTTACTTTCACCCTTTTTTTTTGGTCTTTTTGTGTCCTTGAGTCATAATGCCTTGCCTTGCACTGCCATTGGTTTATTCGAATAAAATTAATTTTATTAAAAGATATACCCACTCGCCCGCCCCTACCCATATTTTATCGTTTGAAGAGGCAGGGCAGGGCAGGACCGGTGAAGTATTAACCTTGTCCTTAATTACTCGTGCCGTGTCACACCACATACAAGGCGGCGGAACACAAACAACTATCACCTTGACAGGATTAAATGAATCTTCCTCCCTTCAAGCCATTTCTCCAGCTGCTATTTGTATGCGATGCGTGCCCTTCCCTTCCAAAGGGATAAGATAAGATAATGGGAATTGCCATATGTTCCTAAATGTCCAAATGTGTCGCATGCTATTTAAGCACTTGCAGTTGCAGTTTATAAACTTTATAGTAGTTGAGCTTATGCATTCACTCGATTTCACGATAGTTTACAATTTTTCAAATAAGTTAAACTCAAACCAGTCGACATTAGTTTGTAACAATGGAAGCTTTGCTAATGAGGAAGGAGAAAGTACGGACTCTTGCCAGTTGAAACTTCCAGATGTTTTTCACCTCTTGCAAAATTAATAAACCTAAACCTCCGCCCGTCGTAAACATTTTAATCAAAAACATTTTATGGACTCTGACTCAAAGTTTTAGTCAGTTCATTAGAATTTCTATCTTGTTTGTTTTAGACTTGTGAGGTGTTGTGGTGCAAGGGTCAGGCCAGGCCGAGGCCGTAAACTTTTCATCTTGACGATCAGTCATAGACAGAGGCCGCCCGCAGCCAGAAAGTCAAACAAAAACAGAACAGGAAACAATTTCAAATATTGTGTTGAATTGGGAAGGAAATGAAATGTAGAGGTGCCTGTCTGTCCTCCCTCGCGTTAAAAGGAAATGTAAACAGACGGATTTTTTACGTTTTGGAAAAACTCACTTGGCACTTACATGAAAGGAAACATTTTCGTTTAGAGTAAGCAGCCAGCCCAGCCAAAGGATTTTGTTTCCCTTGCCAAAGGTCAACTTGTCTACCTGCCAGAGCAGAGGTTCCATGTAACCGAGGAAATCTGTCTACGTCGATCCTGCATGCTGCAATCAATTAAAATGTAACCGAGGCGAGTGTCCAATGTCCGACACGGACGTATTGTCCATTTATGGGTATTTCAGGAAATCTCGTCTGATTGATGACTTATTTAATGAAAAAGACCCGGGAAACCTTTCCTTTCCTCCAAATGATAGTGAGCAATTATTCAAGATTAAAAGTTTATAGTATAGTAGTAGTGTTGGCAGGGTCTGGCGCCTTCCCGCAGCAGGCAAGCCGTGACATTTTGTCATTCTCTGCTGCTACTACCTATGCCTGCCTCCACGTACAGTACACATAACAGTAGAGTTAAAATAATTGCTGTTGATTTGAAAGATTACATTACAATGGACAATGAACTACCTGCTATGAATTTTTGTCCTTTAAAAGGCAAGGTTGAGGACACAGGACAGGGAAGTTACTACTAAGGTAGTGCGAGTACGAGTCGTTTCCTCCTTCCCAAATTAAAATAATTTATTGTCATGTTTAATGTGTTGAGTTGTCGCTTAACTCCTTAGACTCGCTTTGACTTGGCTTCTAGAATTCCAGATGAATGACAACGAGAGGATTATCTTCAGAGGGGTGCAGATCCTACAGAGATGAGTTCGTTGCTTAATTTATGACACGTTCTATGCAATGCTAATCTACCAGATTAGGAAAAGTAGTAGCAGAGCAGTGGTTGCAAATCACACTTTTTGTACCCGTTCAAATTCTGGTTTTAAAAATTTGTGGTTTCCGAGGTGGAGTTTTGAATTACCTTATAAATTCATTTATACATTTAACATCACATCCCGGGTAACCAACCATAATAATTTCAAGCTGGTCGTAGGCCTATAACCCTTCTTCATGCATATTTGCTATGACAGACAGCTAAGCTAATCCAAATTTAATAGAGCGATAAAAGTTGTCATGATGGGCTACCACAGCTACTAGGAAATTCAAAAACCTAAAGCACTAAAAAAACTTAATAGGGATGAAGTGAGGTTCAGAATAGAAAAGAAAGCTTTTCATCTCTTCACATTTCTTTTGCCACGTGGGTTTGTGAAAAGTGGGGAGCATTAGCATATGCATTAACTAGCATTAGTGTGGACAAAGGCGAACTCAGACACTTAAGTCATGACATGTGATTTATCCATGTCATGTCCACTCTCCAACTACTACTACTTCATTCCTTACTCCAAGTCCAAGCAAGCATTCCATTCCGTCCGCAGCTCTCCTCCCTCAATTTTATAATACGACAAAAAGAAATCTTCTTCCTTGATCGTATCATCATAAAATATTTCTTATCCATTCATGTCAAATATCCCATAAATCACATTACAAAAATCGAAAAATGTATGCAGGTACTTGCACAATAAGTCGATATATGGTTTGATTTGGCTAATACTAATGATTATAATGGTGGGCTTCTTCAGAAAACTATAAAATCCGACAATAATTCGTGGTATTCGATCCAAGTACCTGAAACTTGGGTCAGGTTTTAATTCAATTGTTAATTCAATACTGACCATACCATTGTTTATTGGAGACAATGTCAATTCTTCAAAAATATTTGGGTAGAAAAAGAACCACTAGAATCCACTAGAATCCCAATTAGAACTTAAGCTGTATTGACAAATATAAAAATCAGAACCAAGTTTGATGAAGGGTCGAAGGTCTGCCACCTCGAATTTTAAGACATTTTGGTTCCCATTCCAATATGAAATCGAGCAACGAAAACTGTGCCTCATCACACTTCCTTAATTTCCCGTCCAACGGTGGGAAAGGCATAGAATTGCAAAATTAAATTGCAGACATGTACAAAGATAAAGAAATCACAACAACGAGTTTATTAGTACAAGTAAGTACAAGAGCAAAATATGATGATGCGTCTTGACGAAATCTTAATGCCTTCGTGTGCAGCCCTGACAAACAAAATTAGTCCAATTTGGTGCACATAAATCCTCTCCTTTCCAATTGCTATTGCTCTTCAACCAACAACAACTCACTTGAATATGACACATAAAATTTTACTTGGTCTTACAATAAAGTCTAACCCTTCATTTTTTGCTGACTGTTGAGAAAAATCGTCCGGATATATCAATTTTTATGAGCGTGAATATAGTTTTGGAGTGAAGGAAATGTGCGTACTATAGTATACTGTCATAAGACATGAGTTTTTATGTTTAGAGAGAATATGACTAGTGTTTCACTTTCCTTGAGTTGAGAGAAAAATAAATTTGTCATAATTTTACAAGTGAACGCGTAGGATGTACTGAATTTTCTTTCCTCAATTAATAAAATTCTACTCCACTCGCTTGGAAAATTGTGCAATGCAAAATTGTAAAAAATGTTGATATAAACTGGTGGGAAATTTTTCAATTCTCAAATCAATTGCAAGATTCTTAGAAAATTTCTTCTATCCGTCAGCAATAAATTATTTTCCTCCTCTTCATCTCAAATGTCTTTTCTTATGCATGCACATTCTTTATCTCTTTTTAAATGATGAACTGCACTTTAGATTGGAAGAAGACTCAGAAATTAATTAATGTGATAAGAAGGTCAATAAGGTCCTGAGAGTTCAGACTCCAAAGTGCTAAACTAGCAAGACACATGATTCAGGATTCAAAGATTAAATCTGAGAAGTTTAATTCAAAAGAATTTTATAGGCCAGCCAATCAACCCAATATAAAATGCATATGAGAAAATAAAGTTTATGTCTGCATCAGCAGAGAGCGAGTTCCAATTACAATTCCCAGCCCCAAGGACCACACCACACCACATCAGTTTGACTTTGACAAACAAGATCATGTCAAATTTCACTGTGCACTAGCACCAATCCTAATGGGGACAAACCCAATTGCCACATGCGTATGTACTTGACAAATACAGATGAAAGGCATTTAAAACCTGGCAATACAATGAACCATGTAATTGTCTCCTATTTGAATAAATTCATGAATGTCCAACTCCAAACTAAGCGATCAACCCCAGTGAATGTTGTATTTGTCAAAGTCTTGACAAGTTTGAAAGAGTGCGTGAAATGTGTAACCCCAGGGGTTTTACTCTTACTTTAAGCCAATAGGTTTCAAATTTACTCTACACAATGGAAGGAGGCTCCAAAATCATAATTTGTGTACTTAAATAAAACATCAATATTATTAAACCTAATGTGCTACGAATAAACTAGTAGTAGGGAAAGTTAAGACAGAGCACGAAACCGTATTCGTGCAAAAATTCTGAAACCCAAAACCTCAAGTAAATCAAGTACGTACGTTACAAACTGAGCCTCATGGAAAATCCCACCTTGCAAAAATTCTCCTATTTCTTCACTGACGTAAATTGGCCACTTGTGCATGTGCCTACAACGCACTAAGGCAGGCAGAAAGCAGACACTTTCGTCTGGTGCCAATCTGGCTGGCCTGACCAGATCGTCTCACGCCACCTTTTCCCAAACCAAACCAAGCCTCAAATGACAGGATGTTTTTCATATGACATATACTTATTTTTATTACTTCCGTTAACATAACCTAACAAAATTACATACAGTAGAGTTAACGAATCCTTCAGTTTATAATATCTCAGTAGTAAATTAAAAAAATTAGCTAGAGTTAACAAGAGCAAGAGTAAAAGGTCAAATCAGGAGAATGAATGAATGAAATTGATGAGGAAGCTTGTCATCAATTTAACCGGATGCATCTAACATTAGGAATAGGGTTTGGCTCAACATGAACGAACATTGGTTCTGATAATTGAATCCTCTTATCGCTTGCCATCTTTTATTATTAGAAGAGGACGAAAAGTGATTGGCATTTGCATGACAAGCGTATAATAATAAGACAAGAGTAAATGTTTGGTTGCATGAGGTGCATGACCTGGCTATGTTTGATTACGATTGATGAGAGAATGGAGATGAATACAAATGTAGAAATGAATAGATGTATAAAACCCTTGGGTTAGCTTAATTAGAAACCGGCAAAAAATCTTAATATTATGTAAACAAATAAAAATTGCTTAATAGTTATGATGGGGCTGCTAGATAGATTTACTTTTGTAAGCATTTTTAAGACAAAGACGCAGAAGGACAACCCAAAATAACCCGCGTTCCCCTGCCTATATCCACTATATCTTAAGAGGACTATGATTTTTGGGGGGAATGAATGAAATCCGATGCGTCTGAAGAGGTTATATGGCTCCCCTTAAAAAAAATAACCAAAGTGAACTGAGGGAATTCTGAATCCTCTCGTCCGTCGTCCGTCACGTCACACAATCAACCATTCAAACCTTGAACAAAATGAAACTGAAAACAGTAGAAAACATCTTGAAATTTAGAGCAGCTGGATATATATGCCCCTCTTCCTTCATCCCACACACAAAAATTCCACATATGGTCATAGTACAAAGTACATACACTGAACACCATTAAACGAAACCAACTAGACGTCCATCAAGGGATAACCCGGGGAAGACCGGACCGGACGAGACGGGACATCTTTTATTTACGGTCCACTTGTACATATGTGCCTTCGCCTTCGCTTTCTATCAAGCCCCCTTAGCAAGACGAAGCAATTAACGCTAGAGTCTTTTTGGACCGAAACAAATTCTGAGGACAATGACAGAGACAGGCAAGGCAAAATCCAGAGTTTGATTACTCTGAATGAGCAAAGTGTTTCCTGACAGTGAGGAATAACAGCAGCAGCTGTGTTTTGACCATTTGTTTACACACGCTACTGTATAAATTATTCGCAGATGAATGGCCTAAATTTCAATTTGTACAGGAAACAGCTACACATACTAAAAAATCCAAAATTGGACAAAAATCATGTAGCTTAGCCTTCTAAACTGTCTGGTTGGCAGATGTGACACATTACATGGTTCCAGTCCAATGCCACTCCGTTAACTCGACTTGAAACGATTGCTATACTGGGTTTTGAATCTGAACTCCTCCGTTTCATTCTCTGTGATCCTCAGTTTGCTTTTGGACATTTCATTTTGGACCGTCAACATCAACTTTGGACTATCATCTTTGGGAGCCAGTGAGCAAACAACAATTTTATTTGAACTCGAGGGATTTATCATCACAAACAAACTGGACAGTCAGAATCTCATTTACACGCCCTGAGCAAAGTAATCATCAACTCCACAAATAATCTTTCCAAATTCAGTATACGCAAGTACGTACAAATAATTTTATACGCTCAAGTCCACTGATTGCGTAGACAAAATTAAAAGATTCACTTTCCAATGGATAACAACCGATGAATCAATATTTTCGAAAACCTAGATACGAGTAAAATTTTCTTCTGAACCCAATCAGGCATGTTCTGCTGTGAATTAACTAGAATATTTCTATACGCAAGAAGTGTAGGGTTTCATTTCTGGCGAAAATTAATTTGATTAGTGGGCAGAACAAACATTGCATTAATTTGATACGTACAAATAATTTTTTTATACGCTCAAGTCCACTGATTGCGTTGACAAAATTAAAAAGATGCGCCAGCAGCTTCCAGCGGGCAATAATCGATGAATCAATATTTTCGATATTCTGTGAAACGAGTAAAATTTTATTCAGAACCCAATCTGGCATGTTCTGCTCTGAATTAACTAGAATATTTTTATACACAAGAAGTGTAGGGTTTCATTTCTGGCGCAAATTAATTTGATTAGTGGGCAGAACAAACATTGCATTAATTTGACTACCTTCTTGTGTAAAACAAATATATTATGAACCCACTACTTACTTCAAATACAACGGGCGAGGACGAGGAGGGATGTAAAAGCACACATTAATTAATACGAAGTGATCACGAATTAATTAATATTTCAGGAAGGTAGTCATTCGTGCTTGATTGCATCCTTGCATGTCTACCTCACCTAAATCCAACAACACAACAGACCTAGTCTGAGTTTACTATCGCTCTATTTTCTACTCTGTACTTAAAAAACACTGCGCTGCCTGCGTTCGTATTCGCAAGGATTACCTCACAAAGCGAAACAAAAACTAAATGTTAAATGTAAAAATGTGTGTCTCCGTTTTCTGTGTCCTCCTAACGTGAGAACAATTTTCTCATCCCTCTTTTTTTTCTCACGGATGTGGTGAGGAAATAAAAATGAGAGGGAGAGTGAAAGAAGATCGATAGGCCGAGAGCGACAGACAAGTAGCGACAGGGAAAGGTAGGAGAAAACCTACTTTGTAATTACAAAATCCAAATAGATAGAAAGGACTCAGCTGTCAAATAAACAAAAATCGATTCTCC
>WJEZ01000925.1:0-21424 GCA_009869925.1 Thalassaphorura encarpata | reverse complement strand
CTTAACCTAACTTAACCTAACCTAACTTAACCTAACTTAACCTAACCTAACTTAACCTAACTTAACCTAACCTAACTTAACCTAACTTAACCTAACCTAACTTAACCTAACTTAACCTAAATTAACCTAATCTAACCTAACTTAACCTAACCTAACCTAACCTAACCTAACATAACATAACCTAACCTAACCGAAAATCGGTAAAAAAACCGAATTTATCCAGTACGGTCGTGGGTCACCCATATTACTCCATACAAAAGTGTCTTAGGGTACTTTTAGCGTACTTCTTTCTTTGCATCATTTAAATTGAAAGCTACAAATCAACACATTTTTTCAAATGCTGTACAAAAAAACGAATTTACCCGCTTAGGTAGGTCAAATCGGTCTACCATATACATATCGAGTATCTCCCGAATATGGTGAAAATGTTTAGCTATCATTCATTAAAATCGGTCCAGTAGTCTCGGAAGAGAAGCTATGACACACAGAGAGAGACACTAACTGAGCCTGCATTTTATTATATAGGATGGGTAGTGGAAAGAATCAAGTATCCCAAGAAAGCTAGTAATTTAATATTGTATAACAATTCATAACCTTGAAGGAATCAGTTCAAGTTTCCATTCTAAATGTCAAAATATATTAACAGAAATAAGTATGCCAGCCTATTACCATTTTCTGTTACCTTAATGGTAAACTTTGTTTTTTGTTCAACGGTCCCCGTTCATAAAGTTTCGTCGCAGCGAAGGCAAATTTTTATATACAATTATTTTATAAAACTACAAGGCCGAGTGAGTAGGGCGATCTTTTCGGATTGAAACTTTTGAGGAGGAACTTTTCCCATTTTAAATGTACAAAAACTCCATACAAACTTCTAATTTTATCGTCGGACGAGGCAAAGGCAAACGTAGACTTGTTAAAATCAAACTTTGTTCAGCGTCCGTATCCTGTATCGGATGGAAAATATTCTTACACAGACATCTCAGGAATTTATAAATAGAAACTGTACAAGAATGTAGCAATGAAGTCACCAAAATCAAATTCTAATTCATTAATACTGCATGGATTATAGCTTTATCCATCACCGAAAAAATAATTCAAGGATTTCTATAACTCCTATAGTGGTGCATGCGGTTGTAAACTTTGAATATATAAGAAAAATATTAAGTTTCAATTAGAGTAAAGAAGTACGGTAGAGAAGCACCCATGACTTCCGTCAAAGAAAGTCTCTTCTCATTAAAACTGAAAAACCAAGGGAAGATTCGACATCCCACCTTCTTTGTAACTAGAGAAGGTTATGCTAAGAGATGTCTACAAGATTCTTTGACAAACTTGAAGAAAGGTGGAAAAAATTTGCAGCTCTTACATAAGAAGTAGGAAAGAAACCAAGGACGCGGAATTGAAAATACGTTGTAGACATATCTATTTTCGACAATGCAAACGAGCGACGATGATGTCTACTATTCATTTATTTGAACAATAAGGTGTAAAAACTCTTGTTAAATTCTAGGAGAAAATATAAAAAATGACAGTTTGTTGAAACCCAAAATTTTCCACTAACTTGTAATGATAACATTCGATTCTGGTTTCTTTTCCTTTATCATTTTTGAGTAGTCACGCAAATTGTAGACAGTAACGATGATGATGTTCAGTGAAATGGAAATCCAACACGTTGGAAATGGGAATTACTCATGCATGGGAGGAGAAAAACGAACGAGGATGCTGTAATACCCTATTTCCTTTCCAATTCGACTAGGAATAAAGCAAAGTATTTACTCTCCTGCCCTGTCGTCTTGAACCTGAGCCTTATACAAAAGAATCGAGTTCAGAAGCAATAATAGTAAAAAATTATAGAATCATATTTGCGTTCCCTGTACTATAAAGCCCACCTTTCCTCAAGGCTGAGCTTAAGTTAGACAGGGAAAAGTTTGAATCCCAACAGAATTGTAAACTAGGGAGAAAAAAATCATTCTTTTCTCTTTACTACATTATGTCGAGGTGCATAAATTAACTACAAAGGCGAAAGCGTTCCTTTTTTACAAACATTTTTAGACAAAATGGGTGGTNTTTTTTACAAACATTTTTAGACAAAATGGGTGGTCGGTTCGTTGTTTAGTTTTACAAATGAAGTAAAAGTTTTATAGAAAAATACTCTTTTAGAATTTCTTTGTAAAAAAATTCAAAACTTGTCTATGAGAAATGAGAAATTTATTCAAAACTTTGGCTCACGATGAAATGAAATGAATTGTTTAAAACAAAAATGTTGTTTTTCGTCTCACCCGCCGTGAAAAAGACACTCTAGATTCATGATGAATTTAAAAAATAAAGTTTTCTTAAAAGGTTGGATTCAAAAGCAAATCCCATGCATAGTTTTGGCATAGCATAGCATGGATTTTCAAAAGATCCAGACCAAAAGAAAACTAAATTACTTTTTTCCTTCATGCCCTTTGCCTGCACCTGAAATTCTGTACACCTGGAATGGACATGAGTTGAACGTATCAATTCCAATTGCATAAACAGCAACAGCAGCACCTTTCACCTAGAGAATAACTCAAATGCCTGGCTTTGTACTTTTCCTCACGTTCGTGTTCCATTAATACACGAACTACAGTAGGACCAGGAGCATTGGAACAACGATGGTGTCCCGTTCATTCCCTTGATTCCAATCCAACTTTGATCTCTTTGAACTTGTGTGCGTCATTTGCTTTGGGATGTTGGAGTTGGAGTTCGGTGGATATGGATAGGACAAGGAAGAATAGAATGGAGCTGTCTGTCTGCCGGTGAAGTGAAGCAATCGTACACGTTGTTCTTCTAATTATCAGTCCCTCGTTCCCTCCTTCCCCATATAATTACATGACCAAAGATTTACTTTGCTCAACCACTTTGTAACTAGGGAACCAAGCAATACTGGACTGGGGTTTCCGTTTCCACTATAGTCTGGATAAAGTGACAAAATATCCCAGTACAGTGTGCATAAAGTGTACATTTCTGTATAGTTAGCATTTTAAATTGAAAAATTGAATACAATGGTAAAAATCAATTCATTTTTCACTTACAGAAAAAGCTAGCGGACAAAGCGAAGGTGGTTTCATTAATCATTGAAGATTGAAAGTGAGAATTTAAGTGTAGGAGTACTTCTTTCAACTAAGACAGTCAGAGACGACGACAAGGGTAGAGATGTAATTTATATCCATCCGAGGACAGACATATGTACAGAGTTAGTCTTCTAAGGAAGACGAAAGATCTGAAGGGATAAAAAAATACTCGACAAGTACTCCTACTGTTCGGATGTGGCTTTCACGGTCTAGAGAAAGTGCCCTCCCGTCCGCTTTCTTCCTTACATGCACACAAAAGTGTGGCTAATAGGGTTTCAGGGCAGAAATGGATTGTGGGGAAAGTAATAGAATTGAAAGGAAAGACGACCCGACGTGACTTTCGCTAGGCAAAACGGATACAACATACTAGGGCATTATGTCCAACGACGACTGCTACTCTTGTCTCATATTACTACTTGCTACTGCCATTTCGTTACATAAAGTACTCTGTTCCATAACCTTGTAACAAAAAGTAGTTTGTACCCCCACACTGTATTTTCTATTGTATTCTGTGTGTCTATTGCTTTACCAAGTATTTTCAATTGCAAAGGATTACTCTCATATTTTTTTTCGGAAGGGAGACAGTTCGAATGTGGGAAAAAATATGAGAGTATGTTTTTCATTGTATTCAATGTAAACAAATGCAAATCTCGGTTTGTTATTACTCTTGAGCCTTTTTCCAGTTATAAAGAACTGTGACGCAAGAGAGATTGGTAGTGGCAGTGGCAAGTATAAAAATAACACCGCTCTTGCTCCTGCTCTCAAGTGTCACTAAAACTGGCAATCAAATTATGGATTTTCAGGGAACGCGACATGTCCGCCATTGCCTTTTGAATCGTCAGATCTTTCTAATGGAAACGAAATTGAGAGAAGGTGCAAGATGCGATCCTCATTTCATTTTCAAGGCCAATTCTACATTTTGTCTATTTACGTCTGATTTCAAAATTTTCAGGCATAGATTGTTCACGTCAACAGCTTTTTACCTGAAATAAAACACTTTACATTCCTATCTTGCAACTTTGTTGTTCATGTTAGAATTTTAGTTACAATTTGTTGCTTGAAGCCAGTCAAGTGCAACTACTACAAGAACGAAAGATCTTATTTCTCAAAATGAGGAAATCGAGCTTAGGGTGTAATCCAGCAAAGATTCTATTTGATCTATTTCCGTTTATTTTCTCCAGGGCAGAAGAGACGTGTCGCACTTTAAGCTCTTAAGAGAGTTTTGGTCGTGAGGCAAACATCAAATCCTTTTATCTACTACCCTTCTACTCTCTAAATCCTTCCTTCGTCCTGTCCTATACTCAACACTGCGCTTTGGATTGAGAAAGTGAGAGAGAGAGAGAAAGTTCTAATTACGGTTCTCTCTTAATCTCTGCATTGAATTAAATAGTTGTTTATATCTTATCTGCCACCCCATATTCTCACTCGTGTACTACTAAAAAAAGTTGAAACTGGACTGGATAATTTTTCCCTTGCCTTAATTTTAAGTCCAAATTGAATTATCGGTCTGGAACAGTTTGCTTACTTTGAAATCAACTCTAATTACGTCACCAACCGTACGTGAAACATGAACTCGTTGATTCGTCAAAACATTCAACTGATTTACAAGCAAAGGGCTGAGTTAAATGTACGCATGAGGTGTTTGCGCTTTCAAGTTTGTAATGATGAAGGTAAACATGCTGAATTTAAACCATGACTGCGTGAATAAATACATGGAACTGGCCGCATCATAGGATTGCCCTTGGAGGATAATCCCAGCTTGGTTAGTGTAACTACTTCAAAACAAGGTTCAAGACCCGCCGACCACCTTCTAGTAATTTCAAGAGATGTGAATAATTAATCCCCAAGGTGTTCTTTACTTCATAACCCATGCGGATACTTCATACTAGAGAAATTTGTGTTTGGGTAGCTGTATCTGGAGTAGGCTGACGTAATCGGAGATCTACTAAATACCCATATGCGTTCCTTCGGATCGACTACATCGATTTGAAAATCTTTTGATAATCCCAGACATCATCTGTAAATGCAAAGTGGCAGAGTTGTTTATAGGATGTCTCGCCCACCCAGATAGTACAATGAAATATTAAGCTTCTGTTGTGCATTTCCAGCATTACTTCGGAAAGGATCATCTTTGAGTAAAAAAATAATTTATGGGTTCGTATCGATCTGTCTGGTCAACGCATCGAAGTAGATCTTGATCAGAATGTCAGAACCAGATCATAATATTTCACAAAGAAGGATTATCGGAATGAACGTTGAAGGTCGCGGAAGACCAATGCTGGATGTAATGAAGTTATATTACTCACTAAGTAACAAAATAGTGCATACAATAAAATCGAAAATTCTGATTCCAAATTATTCTACAAAATCATTATTTAGCTTTGGAACAGAAAATTTTCACTTTCTGTGTTCATTGGCAAGGTTGAACGGCAAGGCAAGGCAATTGGCTGCATGTGCACACCACGTGTATGGAGGATGATTGAGCCGTCAAGAAATGTTGTCGTCCTGTTGGACCTCAAACTGATTACGACTCAAGCAATGCAATCAACAGAGTTGACAGAAGACCTGGAGGTCTAAAACTCAGTTGGTAATAACATTTTAGATCGAACAGCGTTTCTCTTTCAAATATTGGACGTGAAATGGTTGAGTTCTCTTCCTTTACGTCACAGCCTATCCGCAAGCAAACGATCAAGAATGAGCAGCTTGTGTCAATAAATAAAAACATTTTATGAACTCAGAAAGAGTACAAGTCTTCCCCGGCGGTTATTACTTCGGTTCAGTTCTTCAATTGTATACGTCAGATTTGCTGCGTGGTTATTATTTTTGTCTCAATCTGACCGTGATCTCACTTGAATGACTACTAGAGACAGAGACTCCGGGTAGGAGTCATATGCATTAGTTAGCACAACAAAAATCAATTTAACCATGGTCATTTTCTAATAACGAGTTGAAGCGTGAGAAAAGGATGCTTTTGAAGTTGAACGAGCCAAATCGACCTTCTTGATGTCCATCATGAGTTGATACTCGTGTGGATTCATTGAAAGTTGCGAGAACAGAGATTTTGTTCAAAGCACAATCCAACACATTTGGGATTTGAAGTTCAGTTCGCTTGGGTCAAGTGGAAAACTTTTTTCTGCTGGAATTGATTATTCCGTCCAAATTTAGACATTTTAAGTCTGTTGCTGGGAAGAAACTATCTCCGCCTCTGACTTCCACTTTCGTAGGTCTGGTTGAACTTGAAAAAGTTGAGCTTAGAACTCCAGAACCAAGGGACTTTGGACTTTTCTAGTAGTGCACATAAATTACGTGGGATAAAGAATGGCCAATGTCATTATCATTTTATAAAAATTCATTCACGCTGGCAAATGCTGATCTAGCGCCTACTAGCATTGAGGAATTTCATCCTCCTATGCGATTACGTATAGAAACATATTCCATCGTATCGTTTTAAATTGATTCTTTCATGACATGACTAATATTTTCGTTCAACGTTCCAAATGGGCCTGCCTTCCTACCGCCCTACACCGGAAGGATGCTCGCAAATGATTCGCAACGAAAGAGAAGAAAACATTTACTTCCTTCAGGAATTCAGTTTAATGTAAAACATTTCCAAAGAAAACTTGACTGCCTGCCTTTCTGCCTTCCATGCGAATCTAATGAATTAAGTACGGGAAATTAAACTTCAAAGTCTTTCCTTAACTGCAAAGAGCCCAAGCCTTGAGAATTTTGTAATGCTAGCGGAGGACACTTTATTTATTTCAGCCGACTGACATTGGTCACAAACACAAAACTCCTACTGAAAATGTACAGTAGAAAGTGAAATCGAACTTAAATCAAGTGAAAGTTAACTGGAATGAAATTAGATTTTCCTTGATCAGACTCTTTCCTTGGCTGGAGACCATTTTAATGGTTTGTCAGCATTGCCTTTTCCTTGGCCAAGGATTTCCAGTCATTCAGGTCTTGACTTCCCTTTTACACACAAACCTCACCATTTCATCTCAACTTTCCTTTCAATTACAACCAGCGTCGTTGGCTTTATAGTTGGACCCACATGTTTCGTAATGCACTTCAATGTTTTTGGTGAGCTGGTTTCTTTACGTTCTAATTCTTTAGTCCATATTGCTATTTCAACGCTTCCGCTCAACCAGTACGTATTGTGAAATTACGAGTTCTGCCTTTAGACAAACATCCCTCCCTGCCTGGCCTGGATGTGTTTTTATAGCTCCAAAGTTTCTCTTCTCTTTGTTAATTTGGAGCAAAGAATTGTCAATTCTGCTCGCCATGTCATACAGGATGCCTTAGTCAATTTTGAAACCAGGATGGGGGTTTTGAGCCTAGATGTTCTCATATAAGTAAAATTGCTTCAACGGAAGACTTTCAAAAACGCCATAGCCAAGTTTGTCCGACCAAATTAGATTAAGAAGGAGAAAACATTCCAGGGTACTTGTTAACTAAAATCTAAGAGCCAAAGCAGCTAAAATCAAAACACAAGATTCAATTTTCCTACGCAGTAGCCTAAATTCAATTTCCGGCTGCCATACAGGCAGATGGGATAAAGAAATATAATTTGAAAGAAAATAGGCTAACCCTATGAAACTGTGAACTGCTTCTGCTGCTGCTTACTATTCCTTCCAGCCTCTTGAGATATTTTTCTCTTCTCAAGAGTAAAGTAGTACTGTCCATCCACCAAGTCCTGTCGACTCTATACATAGCCCTCTCAACGAGTTCATTATTGAATTCCAGTTGACCGAATAAATACATATCATTTCTTCCACTCGGCCTGACGAAAAATACATCTTGAGAATAAATGTTTATCTGAAAATAGTCGGTGGGCCGTCCTATCTCCATGATTCATGACTGGGTTGGACAGACACTCATCCGTCCATCTGCCATACAGTCTTCATTTGCCCTTCTTTTGAAATGTCTCTCTATGTCCATCCATTATGCTTATGCACTTTCTTCGTCTGTTTTCTTTCGTCTGACTGAGCCGATCACAATAAACGAGTCTTTAATCCAAAATCTCTAACCTTGACGTCACAAATGGGTTTCCCTTGCTTCGTTTCTCCTGCCTACTGGAACTGGAAAAGGGCTTTTACTTAAATTCCGGGAATGGAAGTTTACTTGAATAACTCTGACTGACTGACTTGCTGAGCTACCTACCACTACTTTTCCATCTTTCTACTTCATTTCATCGTCGCCCTCGTCGCTCTTGTAGACGTTCGCGACTTTCTTTTCCTGATTGATTGCTCACTTTGCCCTTGAGCTTCCTAGACAAATTCATCAAGTGTCAACTCTCTCTCATTTCATTCCTTTACGCTGGACCTCTACAAATTTAGATTTCAAAAGGAAAAAGAAAGTCAATTAATTCTCTCTCTCGCTTCCTTCTTGAATTTCTTGAATCAAAAGGATTTAGCTGAAGGGGAAAATAGAAACTAATTACTCTGACAAAAAATCCACTTCAAGTTTTGAAGCTTGGTAATCCGGCTTAACACTTCTTTGAAATTCATTCTTGTAAAGTGTTAACCAATAAAAGTTTTGAGTTCTTAAGGAAATTCTTCAGGATGACATTTCTTAGTCGTTATTCCTTTTTCAAAATGCAAGAACCTCTACAACTTCAACTCAAACTACAGAATACACAAATTTGAGTATTTGTTCGTGAAGATAAAAGTTTACTAATATTCCTACACCTGTGATCCAATTTTTATATTTTTACTTTGTTCTCGGAAATCTCAAGAGGTTAAAAGTGTAAAAACCAAACAATTTCTGGTCAAAACTTCAAAGAGTACAATAAAAAATTGTGCAATACAGCCATACAGCATGTGTTGAGATGGTAAAAGACGCCCTGTGATTTATTTTCTGTGACTTGGATTTGTTTTTACTTTGTACAATAGTTCAGAAGTAAAATTTCCCAAGCTTCACTGCACAAACACGTGCTTTCCATGCTCAAAAAAATCCAAGCATAAAGACTTACCATTACAAGTACAAATGTTTCAATTTGTCAAAAAAAAATCCATCCAGACAAAATAAAACTTTTTCCCTCCCCTCCACTCCACATTCTGTTTCATTTCATTTCCAAAAGAAAACTTTCTCCGAATCTTTGCAAACCAGGCTGAGCCCGGGATGCTTGTAACGCAACGCTGAGAGTCAGAGTCTCAGAGAGATAATTTAATCTTGTTTTTCAATTTGTGTTCTTAAAGAAAACGAAATTGCCGTTTTCTCTTGAAACAAATTACATTCCTCTCTATTCATTTTTATTATTTCTGTCCTGAGTAAAATCCGAAGTCTAATTTCTTTCATCATCATTCCTCATCCCTTTGAATTCAATAAATATTTATTTACCTTCCAAATTTAGATGGGGAGAAATCAACTGAAAGTCAGACTGAGTCGTGGGCAACTTAATTGAACTACTAGGCAAAATTGATGCAAAATTTGACAACTTCTGTGGTTCTTTTGAACAAGTATTATGCTCACCCTTTTAATTTCAGTGTAACCTGTATAGCGTGTTGAGGTGTAAAATGTTCAGATATTCTGACCAGCATTTATTTTTCAACTCTAGCCAGAAGTAATGAAGTTCTTTTTTGACATTTATCAAAACAATGTGAAAAATACAAACTGAATTACCTTCATGTACTAAATCTCTATCACTTTGGTTGAGGTAGCAATGCTTAATTTTAAGATATTCAAACTAAAATGCACGTATCTGTAGTTTTTTATCCTCACTAAAATACAGCACTCAAAAATAGAGTCGAGAATTCGATAAAACTACTTACCATTTATGAAAGGAAACAGGAAAACTTTTTAAAATCCCATTTTTCCGGTCGAACGTTGAATTCTTCTAAATTCGCAGTGTGCACTTTCACCGGGTAAATGCAAAGAACGTTTGAGAGTGCGAGACAGGCCGTGGAATCTGGGTTCTCTCTCTCTCTCTGTGGTGCACATTTGTTGCGTCGCCTGCTATTTGAGGGCCTAACTATTTCTTTTCCCCAACTGGGAATTCAGATCATGCTCCTTTGGTAAACTTGGACTCACGTAATTCACCATCAAACCTTCCAATTCTCCCAAGGCGCTACACATGCTTCTCCTTTCCTCACTACCCTTATCATGAATCTCTAGGCAAACACTCCACGCGAATAGAAAACTAACCTTATTGTTTGTTTCTATTATTGCCCTTTAACAAAATTTTAAGGGTGGGTGTTGTTAATTGTAAAACAACCCATTATCAGTTCCTGAGGCTGTGGTGAAAGTTGTGTCGTTTGAATGAGAATCAGAGTAGGCGTGTGTCAGGCAGAGACGAAGCCATGTACACTTGAAAATTTCTGGAGCTTTAACTAAAAGCGACTCAGTCCCTGTTCTAAATTCTCAGAAGGTCAAGTCCAAGAAATTTGATTAAACTCTGCAGCGTATCTTGGAAAACTGGATGACTCTGAGCGTGATTTAATGGGATACAAAATATTAAGCCATTATCCAGAGTGGCACAATAAACAATCTTCCCGTTGTTCCCAATGTCAAGTGATGACAGTAATTAAGAAAATTTATATTGTATACAGCCTTCACCGCGGCTCTACTATTCTCTGTATTTATATTATTTTATTATATATTTTGCATAATACTCGCGTTCCATTTCACGCTTAAGTCAAGCCAAGTGTTGAGAAAATCTGTCATATCTCCTTCAGTAAGTCTCCCTGATATGGGTAATTTAGTCAAGTGGAATTTGGAAGTGGGAACCACTTGGCTCGCCTAAGTTCCCCGGAGCATTTACGTAGGCAAGTAGGAATAGTTATTTCAGGATTGAAGATTCATTTGATCATTGGATTGCATTCCATTGTTCAAGGCTAGCAGCAGCAGCGTTTGGCAAGGAGTTCGCTAGGAGAGAAATCAAGAGAAACAGGATCGCTTCTGTTTAGACTTACTCTGACTTCCTATTATTAATGACAGCTCACAATTCCTTTCATCTTCTCTCGTCCTATGCTTTCACTTCATAGAATTACTCACACACAGTAGTAGTAATAGTACTCACACTCACTCAGAGCCACAGCCAGATATTTTCAGACTGCATGCAATCCTAGAATTGTGCCCAGCATAGTCTCCTAGTCCATAACTCGACGTCCATTTGTCTGAACCTATTTACTTACTTACAAAGTTCGAAGGCTAGAAAGCTAGGAACCCCACGAAATTTAAGCCCCATGCCCTAATTACGTTCATTTCATAGAAGAAATGCCAAGTCCTCCGTCCTAATGCAACCCAGTGGTATCGATTTGGGTTTGTCGGCTAGAATTGATGATAAGATTTGAGGGAAAGTAAATCCTAGCAAATAGCTCTAATTAGAAACCTGAGTAGTTGCCCTTAATTCTAGAGACATCAAAATCCATTGGAGTTTTATAACAATGTCTTGGCTTTCCAGCCATTAGAATTGATGATAAGATTTGAGGGAAAGTAAATCCTAGCAAATAGCTCTAATTAGAAACCTGAGTAGTTGCCCTTAATTCTAGAGACATCAAAATCCATAGGAGTTTTATAACAATGTCTTGGCTTTCCAGCCACAACACATTTTCTCCCGCTCCGAAGATTTCTAAATATGGACTAATTACAGTTCTATGATAAAATTACCTAGAGTATTAATAGGACAAGAGAGAATTCAAGTAACACTTAATTGTTATTGCACGGCTTTGTCTTTGTGGAGATTAAGAAGATTTTAATTCCAAAGCATGGCCATGTTCCACCATTCAATGAGTGAAATAAAATATTTCTAAATATGAACTAATTACAGTTCTATGATAAAATTACCTAGAGTACTAATAGGACAAGAGAGGATTCAAGTAACACTTAATTGTTATTGCACGGCTTTGTCTTTGTGGAGATTAAGAAGATTTTAATTCCAAAGCATGGCCATGTTCCTCCATTCAATGAGTGAAATAAAAACGACATTTTAATGGTAATCAAGTCTAGTTTTTACAAGTCAGAATTAAATTTGAATTCTGAGAATGTTTAGCTCAGAACAATTACCTGTGCTCGATTAGTTTCACTGCAACAAAAACGTTTTTGTCACAGTAGTGTTCCAAAGTCTCGTTTGAATTCGTTGAAGCGTTAATTTTAGTTGAATTGAAGTTTGATCTCTTAAAAGCTCTGCTACGACGAGTACTTTTGACTTTTTCATGTGGGATTGGGAATTCCTGCTAGGGTTGCCACCGTCGTAAGACGTGATTTAACGAACCTGCAAGTTCTACAACTGAATTTCTGAAGTGCTCTTTTCGCCTTGGTCGAGTGAATTTGCAATCTGATTTGGCGAAATGCTCCTTCAAGAAGTTTTATAAATAAAAAAGATTACACACTCTCGAGCAACTATTACTTGCCATTACAGCCAATGCACTAATACTGGAACTACTCTCTCGAACTTTTAAAATAGCCCAGTGAATTCTGTCAGTTGAGCGTCTTTACTTCGAAAATACTCTATAGAATTGCTTAGGTAAAACTAAACTAATATTTAATATTAATTGCAGAGCTAAGAATTCCTTGCACCATTTTTATTGTCTCAGCTTGTCCTATGCATACTCTATGAATGAAATTTTAGTAAGTTAGTAAAGTTACAACTGTTCTTTGTTCTCGTCTAAGTCATCTGCAGTTAAATTTGTTGAGCCATGTTGATCTGGATCATTAACAACTATAAACTTCCATAATTGTTCCTGTCGATCATCACAAGTCTCAAAGGTCGGAGAGTGCAGCGTCCTGTTTAAAAATATAAAAATATTGTAACACATAACTCAGAAAGGTGTAAGGTAATATTTTATTGTAGTGAATGGAATTACCCTTGGCTTCCGAAACATTTTCCTGAGCTTGTATCTTTTATTTTGCTATTTTCAACAATTTGCTACAGTTGAATTCCAATAATCCATGAAATTACCCGAGACATTCACGTTCAAATAACTGTTCTGAATATGGTAATAATGTATTAGCGATGAAGTGATGCGGAAAATACATTTGGTCCTAGTCGTATCTGCAAAGAAACAGTAAACACTGGGGTAGTCTCATTTCTATGTTTATCTAGTGTAATTGTTACTTGAGAACGGTAGTTTTGCCTTTTTGAAAGTCCATTCTTGCTCTGGCTTCTTTTCACAGGATTTTGACGTTAGATTCCCAAGCACATGAAGAGTTCCTTCTATTGTTGTAGTCGTTGTTCCATTCCCATTTCCTTCTGTAGATAAACACTGAAGTCAAGAAGGATTAAAAAATCAATTTAAACTAAGATATCTTTTACTCAAGTTAAAGTTATCACGAACCAAGTCATCCACTCTATTTTGAATATAATAACTTGTTCCAGGGACAATACTGCAACATTTTACGAAACACAAGATCCAAGTAATAACAATAAACTTGTAGAGAATGGAATACATAGTGACGAGCCTCGTTAGATTCCCAATCACATGAAGAGTTCCTTCTATTGTTGTAGTCGTTGTTCCATTCCCATTTCCTTCTGTAGATAAACACTGAAGTCAAGAAGGATTAAAAAATCAAATTAAACTAAGATATTTTTTATTCAAGTTAAAGTTATCACGAACCAAGTCATCAACTCTATTTTGAATATAGTAACTTGTTCCAGGGACAATACTGCAACATTTTACGAAACACAAGATCCAAGTAATAACAATAAACTTGTAGAGAATGGAATACATAGTGACGAGCCTTGTGACTTGAGCTTTCAGATTTTTATGAACACCTGATATTAATGTTCCTCTCTCCTTACTACTTAACTCCTGAAGCAAAAGTTCCAGTAATCAAAACTTTAGACACGGCATGACCCAATTAAAGCAGAAATTATTCACAGATAAAAACAAATCTTAGTATAAATTCTTGGGAATTACGGGATGAAGCCTAATTAAGGAAAACCTAAGCGTACCTCAAAGGAGCAATGAGCTAAGTAGGGCAAATCTATCAAATTATTACTTCAACTAGTTCCGGGATAAACAGTCAGTTTGGATCGGATTTTGCTAGTATCCCTAATTGTAGATATTTGGAAGAATTCGGAAGCTAGATCACTTCGCCCCTAATAACTAATTGGAAACGTACTGTAAATCCTTGTAAATGTATTGGGATTAGTTAATAATATTCAGAAATTTTCTATTTTCTTGGGGTATTCAATTATTTTGGCTTGATATTTGACTAACCATGAAATAATTATACCAAATCAAAACACTAATGTTAATCGAGATAGGACTTCCTCTTGCTTGTCTAGTCTAGATGGACGCAACATTGTGCATTCGTTAGTTGTACAAAGTTAAAATTCTTATTGAAGACAAAAATCCTAGATTTACTCATTTTCATAGTAAAAATTCCAGACACATTTTATAGAATAGAAATGTGAAAAAACCAGTTTAATCTTTGGTTTAACCCAACCCGAATTATCCAGAATTGTATTGAGATTGTGTGTTAAGCCCATAGAAGATACAGCTCGCCTTGCCGGCTCAACTTTCGCCTTTTGCATGTTGAGAGTGGGAAAATATAAGTTGAACTAAAATTCCATATTGTGTCGTGCACTCCAAAGTGAAAGTGGCTCATTCACTCATTCCCACCCAACCTTGGAAATTCCAAAAAAAAGTCCACAGTTCACCCTCCACCGACTCAGAACCTTCTCTTCAATTCAACAGGTCAAATCAGAGTTGCTCAACTCTTTGTTGAATTTATTCGCAAGTCCTCAAACCTGAGTTGAGTTTGAAACAAAAGCGGAATTTGAATATGGATTCTGACGACATGGATTGGCGAAGGCCGGGCAAACCTTCGTCAACTGCTCCCCCACCTCAACAGGTCAAATCAGAGTTGCTCAACTCTTTGTTGAATTTATTCGCAAGTCCTCAAACCTGAGTTGAGTTTGAAACAAAAGCGGAATTTGAATATGAATATGGATTCTGACGACATGGATTGGCGAAGGCCGGGCAAACCTTCGTCAACTGCTCCCCCAGTCTGCAGCACCAACAAAATCAGTTGCACCCGCAGCAGCAGCAGCAGTGATCAAAGAAAAAGAACCTGAACCCGCAAGATCCATCACTCCAGTCATCAAGGCAGAAGATAAATGGGATGGAGAGGATGAAAACAACGATGATGGCAATGTTAAAGTAAGTTGGTCTTGCATAAGTGACACAAAGAACTATTTTTAATTAATTTATGTTTTCTAAAGGATAATTGGGACGATGAGGATGAAGAAATTCCTCCACCAGCAACAGATGATGTGGAGAAGGCAGCGGCAGGAGTTAAAGCTATTCAAGTTAAATCCAAAAAGAAAAACCTCAAGAAGAAATTTGACGTAAGCTAAGTTATCTGTTTCTAAGCTTATTTTGTGAATAAGCTTCATTCAGTTAGGTTGTGTGTTGTGTGTTGTGGGCATTACTACTCTTAGAATTTGGCAGAAATAAATACATGGTTTGACCTTGAACTTTGGACTTTGCTTCCAAAGCAAAATTTATTAGTGAACATTTCAGTTCATGTGAACTCAAACATTAACTTGCTCTGATTTTATTCCAACACAGAGTAAAGCTCACGATGAAGACGAAGAATTAACTCCAGCTGAGATTGAAGCCTATAAAATCCGTGAAGAAAAAGCAAGAGAAGCGGAAGAAATCAGGTTAACCAAGGAGGCTTTTGGAATCGCTGCTGATAAGAACGAGTTCCTTGATATTATTAATCCAATAACAAAAGATGACTTTGATGGGTTGAGAAAAAAACTTATGGAAGATTTAGGCAAATTCAGCAAGCGTAGCCCATATCAAGATTTTCTTGAAGACCTTATAGTGGACTTATCTGTGTGTCGTAAGTTATTTTTACATAATAATTTTGGAATAAAATGCGTTGATGCATAATTGAATGCGTTTTATATTTACAGTTCCAGCAAAACGTCTGAAAAAGGTCAAAACAAGTATTGAAGTGCTTTACTTTGAGAAGACCAAGAGTGAAAAGGTCAAGACTCAGCCTGGCGCTGGTGGTAAAGGTGCCTCTGGGAAAGGTATCAAGTTGAACGTTGAAGGTGACCGAGCCATTTTGAAACAACGGGATGATGATTATGATGACTACGATGATTTTATGTAACACTAATTCAAGAAAAATATTGCGTTCAAAAATCGATGAGTTAGGAATATAAGGTTTTCCGAAACAACTAATAATGTCAAATCAAATTGTTTGGGGATAAATGAGNAAAATCGATGAGTTTGGAATATAAGGTTTTCCGAAACAACTAATAATGTCAAATCAAATTGTTTGGGGATAAATGAGAAACAAATAAGATTCTAATTTCTGAACTTGTTTTGTGTTTTTATTTTCACAGAAATATTTGATCCGACTAAGTCTACTCAAGTAATTTGGCATTTTAACCCTTGTCAGTAGGGATGAGAGGATTTCGCTCGCATGTTAACATGTGTAATCAATATTTCTGTCGTTCCGTCTCTATCATCTTTTGAAACACGAGCAACAAATAAACGACTTTCGTGTCTTCCTCCGATTTAGGGATGATAGGATTTCGCTCGCATGTTAACATGTGTAATCAATATTTCTGTCGTTCCGTCTCTATCATCTTTTGAAACACGAGCAACAAATAAACGACTTTCGTGTCTTCCTCCGATTTATCATAAATGCTTTTTCGCCTTAATAATTTTATGAAAGAGATATCTCAAAGATTAGGCTGCGTCCGATGTTTCGATGTTTGCTTCTCATGCAAAGTTAATATTCAGCTTAGACAGGTCAAAGGTTTAGTCTATTACAGAAAATCCGACAGAGCGGATAAAAGACAAGTCTCCTTTCCAGAAACAGATTTTCTCATAATTCTGTGACTGAATGTTAATAACTATTTCCACTAAAGTTCACAATGACTACGCCTGGGTAATCGAACTAAACATTTTGATGTAAATCATTTGTAGTATTAAAACAAAAATATTTCAGGCCAAATGCTTACAATATCGGCCACACTGCTTGGGTGAAACCACTTTGGAAACCAATTTCTATTGTATGCTTCTGCCAAAGGCCTGGGGAATTTTGTACCGATTGTGGAAAAACTCTGAAAGGAGATTACCACAAAGGTAATTTTTACTTTTAGCTTTTGGTAATTAAATTACTTTCACTTCACAGACTGAATTTGCAATTTGCAGGCGTTTCGAAGTCTTGGTGTCATCAGTGCTTTTCCAAACTAACTAAACGAATTCCTTTCACAATTCATGCACGGCATTGTTCTTTTTACCACCACCACATTGGACTCCCCGGTATAATTATCAGAAAAACAACGAACAAACTCCTAAATAATTTAAAAAGGAAAGAAAACTCAATGTATAAAAAATACGTTAATGTACGCTAATAGTCACTTTCACGAACTTCTAAAAAATTATGTAATGTTTTGGTTGAATTTGATTTTAAGTGGTTCGTCTTAAACTTTCGTCACTTTTTATTGGTACGAGGCTCGTGTACCACGAATCTTGAACATTTTGACAACTTGTGTAACATTAAAATTCACAGCGTTTCAGAGTAAAATTCAACCAAAGTCAAAGTCTATATTAAGGTTTCAAAACTAGTGTTGAAAACAGGATTTAACCTCTGACCTGTATTTTCACATATGTTTTGAGTTACTTTGATGAAGTCATAAATCATTAGAACGTCCTCAACTAAAGGTCACAAAGTTTCTTCGTTTTCTCCTTGAGAACGAATCATTTCTCGGATTTCTTTGCTCAGTGGTTTCGGCAAATCCTTCAATCGAACCTTTACTTCCATTCCAGTCCTAAATATCCATGAAGAAATTATTTTCTACTCTAATTTTGAGACGAATGTATAGTTTATGAGAATAAAATCTTACGATCCTGTACTGGTTCCACTTTTGAAGCTACTACGATGATTCTTTGGGAGTTTTACATCTGTTATTGAGATTTTCTTTAACCATGGAAGTCCAATTCGGAAAGGGCATCTTGTGAGGAAGGATTCGAAAAGCGAGATCTGCCAAACGTGACAAAACCTTCGCCAAACTTCTGTATGCTTTTCAATATTCTGAACCACATTGAAAATTAATGTAAATCTCAGTTTGAAGTTATAAACATTTAATCTGTGTTCTGTTTACCTGAACGTCCGTGACAGTCAAGCCAATAAGAAAATTAAGGAGTGCAATATGCAAAACTAAAATTGCAATTCCATAGAAAAACATTGAAGTGGACAACGATACAGAAATATGCTGCGAATTTTCTTCATAAAAGAATTTCTCATACTCTACTTCACCGATTAGGAAGGTCGACATTTTCAAAATCGCTTGGAATGGGGAGGAGTATGACGGAACCTATAGCAGACAAAAATTATTTAATCATTGTGAAATTTCAAGAAATAATTCAGGAATTATTACTTACACCTGGAAGTAGAATACAAAACACCATAGCGAAGGCAAAAATGAGTGAAATATAAATTAGGGTAATCACACCCAGGGTAGTCAATACCTGTTTCGAAATAATTTTTATGAATTTCAAATTTTCATTGCGTAACTTAGCTATTACCTTACCTTTTCGAGCATTTTTATGTAAACTGTCAGCCTTGGAACTTTTCCAATTTGAATAAAAATATGAAGCCATGTTAGGAAGACTCCAACCTGCAAAGTCAAAATCCACATGAGCACAATGCACAATTCATTCAATAATCAATTTTAATTTATGATTTTACCGAAGCACAAATATACTGCCATTCCCCGAACGGTTCAAAAATTGATATAGCCAACAATGGCAAGACATTCAAATAAATTGTGAGTAGAAGCAAAGTTTTTTCAAAGTGCATCAGTCGAAAGAATAAGAGGACTCGTTTGTACAATTTTCTCAAATTTATAGTCTTCATGGGATACCAATATCGTCTAAACCGAATGTACGTTGGATGAACTTCAAAGTAAAGAAGGTCAAATGTCGCTACTAGGAGAAGGAGGTAAGCTGAGATTCCAATCCATTGATGGGAGCGGCAGCTGACCATTTCTGAAGAGATTAGTGTAAAATTGCCTTCTGTTTCCTCGGATGAGAATATTGACTCGACAGAGGAGTTGTCAGAGATCGTTTCAATGGATACATTGACTCCAAGTCCAACTTTTGTTTCGAGCAATTCAGGGACAATGCTAAACCATGAGAATTGGTATTGTTGAACCGAAGGATAGGGGCAGAGTTTTCGATATACTTCCATCAAAAACCAGAAATAGATCAAAGCCCAGACAGTCTGGAAAAATACTTGATATTACAATTTACATTTTCCATACGTTTCGAAATGTACCTGAAAAGCTCTAGCAATCCAAAAGAACAATTTGATTCTTTGCCATTTGAGATGAATGAACGCTTTGACTAATGGATGTGACAAAATCTCATCACGTTTGGCGACAGGGGTGTAGCACAGATTGGACAAAAAATTTGTTTCCTCATAAATAGACAACTTATTTTTCTTGAGATCTTCGTCACTTGGATATCCAATCAAAAGCCTGCATTAAGAATGTTATCATAATTTGGGTGAGAAAAATCATGACAGAAAATAATGTTAAGTTACCCAAAATCCACCCAAACTTCTGATGCTTCCGCATCCGCATACCGCAAAGATTCTGCCAGATTTTGCAGAAAATGTGTAGCAATGATGTGAGGGATTTTCTTAAACATTTTCAGAATAGACGATTTTCCTCGATTGCACCTGAAGGAAAAACCTTTAGTTTTATGTAAAAACAAGAGAATAAAAGTTATACTCAATATCCCAATCTGCTCCAGCAGCAATCAGAGCTTCGCAAACTGGCAAATTCTCAGTTTTCACAGCAATGTACAGGGAAGTTAAACCAAGTTCATCTTTTGCATTTATAATTTCAGACTCGGGTAAATTTCTCAAGCGAATTTCACCAATGATTAATGTGACACAAGCACAGGCATCATCTTTATTCCCTGTAAAATTCAAATTAATTTTAGAAAATGAGATTAGCAAACGAATTTAAATTGCCCAAACCTTTGTAATTGCACGCATAGTGTAAAATTGTGCGATGACGCTTGTCGATTCTAAAAATGTCATCCTTCTTCGACATGTCCTTGAACCGTTTCTTTAATTTGTCTGCTTGACCAGTTTTGGCTAAGAAATGTAAACACATTTCGGAAGGATTTTTGATACAAGTGCACAACTTTGGCTCCGAAGGAGTAGAATTACGACATGATTTAATTAGCGTTTGTGAGTGATCTGTTCCATCCATTTTTGTTCCTTTGCTCTCATCTAGTTTGGTTAATTCTGTTCACAATATAAAAATAGGATAAGGCTGTATACCTATATAATTACAGGATTATATTTTTGCTACCAATGATTGTTGCGGAGATGCGATTGTTAGTTGAGACCGGGAAACAAGTTGTACTAAGAATGTGCCGGCTGCATTCCATGGTTAAATTAAATGGTTAGAACACATAATACAACGTGTGTAAAAAGTTCTAGTTAAATAACATAAACAGGTAGTCACAGGACTTCAGGCCTACTATTAAATTCGTGCAAATAAATTGGCAGAAGAAATGTGTAATGCTTTAAAGATTACAAAGTTATCTTTTGTTTACCTTTCAAAATATTTGTTTCGCCCCAATTGATTACTACAGGAAGATTCAACTCATGATGGAACTACGTAGGAAGATTAATATGTCGCAATGAAATGTGATTTCTGTAATTCACCCGCAAACGTTTCATACGGGCGAAGATGAAAACATTACATAGAATTGCAATGCTACTGGTAGCCCACTATGCATTCAGCACTACTAGTAGGTCACAAAATATTTCAAGGTGTTGGATTTGTCACCACTGGTTTTGTACCATACATTTCAATTGTACCCGAATTAAAACTTTAATAAAATTGTCCTCAAGTATTCTGTTGATGAATTATTCAGGCGCACTTTCAGCTTTTAACTTTACTTCCTCTATTTGAATAAGTATGCACAAAAATATATTTCGTCAGTAAAACTATGGATAGATTTTTCACTATTTGAGCAGAATATGAGATTTTGGCTCCAATTCGGCAAGAGGTACACTCTGAACTCCAAACTGGAGTAAAATGAATCAATAGGTAAACCGGACCGAATAAGAAAAATAAGAACCCAGAGTTTCATTCTTGCTTTGAGTTGGTGCACATAATAGAGTAGGAGTAAATGGAAAGTCGCTTTCTCTGACTGGAGATTAAAATGAGTGTTTGCCCTGAGTTGACCCGTTTCTAGGTAATCAAGTCGGACAGGTAGTCGAAGCTATAAAGAATTACCAAATACCAGTACGTTCCTTCCTAATGGGTTTCATTGCCATTCCCAAACATGCGACTATTGAATGAGCATTCAAAATGCAGGTTTACTTGTCAAACT
>WJEZ01000924.1:0-21433 GCA_009869925.1 Thalassaphorura encarpata | reverse complement strand
CATGGAAAAATTCCAGTAGTACGTCCACAAAATACGTTCAACTCAATCGTGCTGACTGGATATTTGCGATAAGCCTTAAGGCATTGACTGTGTGGTTGAATTTGTAATTTAAATATTTCAAGTTTACTCGTCTTTTTATCCTCTAAACGGTTTTTGTTAAATCCAGCAATCACGACTGATTTTTCTTCTTCAAGAAATGAGGTTTCTGAGGCATATTTTGTAATTTTTGCGGGTTTAACATATCCACTAATGTTGAATTGGTTTTTTAAAAATACTCCAGCTAGATTTGTCCGTTTCCTCTGGAATGAGCCACATGATGTTGATACATGAGATGGCTTGTGCTCAATTATAAACGACACCTAGTGGCAAGAAATTTAAGTGAGAGTGACATCTGGATTTATATGTAGAACTAAATAATTACCTCAGCCTCTTGTGTGTATTCATCTCGTTTTGCATAATAATCACTAGTTGATAAACCAACAACAACCCTCAAGTCTGAATATTTTAAATGAAGCGGAGTCCAGCAACTATAGTCAGCTAAAACGCAACTTGTGGCTAAAGGGAAAAATTCTATGAGTATTTTTGTTTTCCCTTTCTTGTGATTTTTAATTTTTACCTGTAATCACAATATGTGAGTTGATTAATGTTGCGCCGCAATGGAATTTCCACATTCCTTTCTCGTTTTGCTTGAAAACAGAAGCCACCCATGGAGCTTGCTTTCTAGGATCCTTTTCTGACTCATCTA
Source organism: Thalassaphorura encarpata (assembly GCA_009869925.1). NCBI lineage: Eukaryota > Metazoa > Arthropoda > Collembola > Poduromorpha > Onychiuridae > Thalassaphorura > Thalassaphorura encarpata. The sequence goes on along the minus strand of WJEZ01000924.1, from coordinate 20,688 downwards.
TTTATGTGAATACAAAAAATATTAATGATGACTCACACTTCAGTTCTAATTAATACAATTGCTTAATCGGCGGGCTTTTTAAAAATTCCACAAACTTACCTTTTGATGTATATCCGCTGTGGGAGTTGATGAGAATAAGATAATTTATAAAAATAGTTTTTCTCAGACAAATCATTTCGATTCTGTCTATTAATTAAATTCTTGTGTATACGGAACACGTATAGGCAAAGTTAGACAAAATAATTGTACTTGAAGTTAACAAATATATTGCAAAATTGTTTGATTAAAAAATACTTTTGTATTTTATATAGTCAAATACTTTATCAGCTTAACTAGCTTGTGTCTGGCAAGTGTAATTATTATTAGTGTAACCGTGAGTAGTTCAATGTCAACTTCATGTAGAATCAAGTGCGCCCTTTAGTAGCCCCACAATTTCTTGCTCTTGCAATCAGCACAAAAAAGAAGTTTTATAATTTATTCACTCGTTCCGTTCTTACGTGTTAAGAGATGCTAGCAGTACGAGTACAAAGTGGATGAGTTTTTTAGTTAGTCATATTCGCCAGTTCATTACGTCAGTTTCCTTAATCCTTTCTTGAACAAATTTACAAATTTCATTAAAAAGCTAAGCATCCAATGTGTGAATTAGAGATTTTTATTCGAACCCGACTTTTAATAAATTTTTCAAAGATTTCTGCGACAGGCACGCAGGAGATTTTGGTCGCTTTGAGTAAGCTTTAGAGCATTAAAATTCCGTAGCATTTTAAATTGCCAAGTATAAAGTAACTAGCAATACAGCACTAAACAGCATGAGTATAGAATTTTTCCTGGAAATGGTCACATTACCTGAACTAAAACTGGAAAAGGGTGGAGATTTGATGATTTAAAAAAAATAATTAGAGTTTCTCGGAATCGATGATGTTATTGTAAAAAGTAGAAATACTGGTTCTTTCTAATGCTATAAATACGGACCGGACTCATTACACAGTAGGGAAAATTTATGAGCTATAGTGTAAAGTGTTATGTTTTTCTGCAACTGCAACCAGTTTTGCTAATTTTTCCCCTCTGTATCCCTATAAATGTGCACATTCACGTTTGCGTCTACATTCAGTGTTTAAACTTCATTTCAGTACTTGAAAGAATCAAAAAATTTAGCGTACGTTTTTACAATATGAAAATTAAAATAGTTGTTTTGACTTTAGTAATTTTAGCTTTAGCTGAATTTACTCTTGGAGCTCCACAGGAAAAAATTACGACTTCACCAAAATATCCCGAGTAATTAATTTTAAATTCTAAACAAATTCAGCAACTAAAGTTTTGAATAAAAAATGTATTATTGCAGGGGGAAATCTCCCGACGTTTGCAAAGAAGCAGAGGAAGGATTGGATGAGAAGAATCGTTCAACCGCCAAATTTAGAATTGACGAAAAAACCGAAAAATGTTACGCTCTTGATACACTTGGACCTTGTGGATCTAATTTGGTATTCACTGAAAAAGATGGAAGCAATACATTTGGAACTTGTGATTGCGATCGGAAAAAATCAGAAAGATATCTTATTTTTCATCCAGAAAAAAATCAATGTTATTTCGTATTTGAGCAGGTAACCTTGCTATTTAGTACGTATCAGTCACCTTTTGCTAATAACTTTCCTTCATTTAGGGATATTGTAAAGATAATGAGTGGTTAACACTGAATGAGCAACATGAACCAACTTGTGAAATGAATCCATGCACAAAGGAGGCAAAAGAAAATCCTGACAGTGTGTTTGTCTACTTGAAAGCAGACGACGAGGAAGAATTTGAATGTCGAGAATTAGAAACACAAGCAGATTATTGTTTGCCAGGATATATTTTGATTTTTAAATCAGGATATTTCCTTCCCCAATGTGTCCAGACATCTGATCCACATTATGCTACGCCTATGGTAAGAGATGACGTGACTTGTCCCCCTGGATATACGGTAGGAAAAAATCTTAAGTGTTTTAGAAATGCCAAATTCCCCTAAAGGGTTTTTGGCAAACTTACATGATTCTGAATTGTTGTAGTTTTGTTGTGATTTAATTATTACTAATAAAATGCAATAGAAAAGAATAGAATAAAATTGAGTTTTACTATGCTACATTTATTACCCAGGACTTTAGTACAATCACACACATGGCATTAACCAGCATTAGTTTTGAGTTCAATTATTTGTCAAAGTTTTATCCAGTGCATCAACCAAACATCAATTTTTTGATAGTTCATTACTTTGTGAACCGAACGTTTCATCAGACTTTACTGTGGTTGACTTTGTCGCTTGCACTTCTGGTGAGTCTGTTCCACTGTTTCGATTGAAAAAGCTCAGGAATGGAGTACCTAAAAATTCAATTTCACAAAATATTAAATGATTAGAGAATTAGCCCAGGGACAAGGACCAGATTTTGAATTTTTAAATCGTACATTTGAGGAATGAATATTTTGAATTCAATGATTTGATGATATCACGTTTGCAAATAAATATGACAAAAACGCAAACTGGAGAAATTCCATTCAAGGAATCTAGAATTGCCCAGTACCTGTAATTTAAATTTTGAGTCCATGATTCTCAAACAAAATTTATTCAGATGAGCGTTTTAAATTTATGCACGTACCATTTGACATCTTTCTTGTCCACGAGCCAACTGACTATCTCAAAAATCCATAGAATCCCAGTCACAAGGAATAATTTGAAGAAAAGTGAATATCTGTGTGTAAATTAAATTAAGTAATTCAGGAAATATATATTTTAAGGAAAGAACTTACGAGTTCCGATCCTTTTTTAGATTTTCAGTGGCAAATCTGATGCTTCTTTTTGTTTGAATTAATTTCCAACTGGTCATTGAAAATAGTATGATATTTGCCAGCATCAAAATCCCAAATGGTAAGAACACGTAGAGTCCCAATGCATATTTAGAGATGTAACAAATCCCAGCTCCATATCTGGGAGTATTCACTTCACAATCCTCGTCAGACCTTTTAAAAAATAAACAAAGTTTTCCAATAGCTAAGTAAAAAATTTTGAGTTTTTCCAACGTACCCATAGGTCCATTCCATTGACCAACTGAAACAGACCATGATTAATGGAAGTCCCCAACCAAATAGAGAATAGTACATGAATTTCTTGATTCCTTTTCCTTTGGACACACTTAGAGTACTATATACCAAAAATAAACATATTAAAATAATTAAATATTCCTTAAGTATTCCTAATTCCTTACCGGAATGTATTCCACAAGTCAAAACTAATCAACGCTAGCCAACAAAAAGTCGCAATTACAAAGAAATGAGCCATTGTTGCTAAACAAATAATAAATGAATTATTACAACATTAGAAAGCTTAAATTTAAAACATCTAATTATATATGAACCAGCCAATGTGCAAAGGGTTGACTTTTGAGAAACCTCTGTTTTAGTGAGACTAGCCACTCCTGAGAGGACAAACCAAAAGAATACGGCTGTGCAGTACGACCTGTCATCAATTTAAAAATGGCGGTGAATACAGCATGAGTAATTATAAAAGAATCAATGGAATATATGTGTATATACATAATTGTCCATCCATGTATATTCTGTTTCTCCCATAGTAAGGCATAGACGGTCACTGTAATCAGAGCGAAAGGAGACGAGGAGATGTAAAGGATTCCATAGTAAAAACTAAGATCAACTTTCTTTTCCTAAAGCGCAAAAAAAAAACTCAATATTAAGCAAATGTAAAACGTAAAATTGTGAATTAACCTTTGTAGGTTCATCCTCGTTGTGACAAAAAAGCATAAAGTATTCTTTCTCCTTGTTTTGATAAATTTGACCAGGTTCATAGAGAATTCCATCCATACAATATTTCTCAGTCTTTTCCATCAATTCCCAATGCCTCGCGTAAGAATTCCAATAAACTTTCTCCCCATCAGATCGAATTCTGTGCCTAATTCAGAGATGGTCGTTTGTTTTACAAAATAAGCTAACAAGCTTGAATTATCTTTTGGTGGTTGTACTTTTACCTAAAATTATTGTCCTCTCCTATTGCTTTGGCCGCTTCTTTCCCAAATGCATAAAAATGAAGACTGAGACATTCAGATCTCCAAATTTGTGGTGGGCGCCAATGATACCAAGGATTGATTTGCCCACTTATTTCTTTAGAAGAACTTGTAAATATCCTAGGAGTATATTTTATTTTTCCTGGATCAACGCACCATTCATCATCCTCAGATATTTGGGGCTTGTAAATTTTATCTGGTGGGCAACATTTGTTGATGCAAGGTTCCCTCTCCGTACAAACTCTTTTACAAGTTTGAATTTGAAGTTCAGCCTCAGAAATTCTATGCAGTTAATTACAAAACATTACATTTGCCTAGTTTAACTCTGATACTGACTTACCCCCAAATGCAGTATTGATTAGTGTTGTAAAAAATCCCTTCCCATTCTGAACTAAGGTATAGACACATATCCAGATGGGCGAATGGTCAGAGGAAATTTGACGGAAGATTTTATTCCATCCACTCCGCTCTTGCACTCCAGGTTTAAAGGAGAAGCTCTAAAAATATATGTAAATAAGTTACATATTCAAATGAAGTTGGACGTAGGCTTACTTAAATATTGTTGTCTGATGGGTGGACATGAAATGACTTGGAATTGTTACCCAATTCTTGAGATTTGCATTGTTTTGGCTTTGACCACAAATTCTCAACGCTGCGCTTTCCGAGGTTGTTAAGGAATGTGGCGAAGCCAAATTTGAAGTGTAAGCTAACAAGCATAACCCGAATAAATATGTTCGGCCCATTTCAATTAGGTATCAGCATGTAATTAATTCTGCTTAAAAATTATATCAATGGCAAGACAGGGAATAATCGTGTCAGGTCTTGTCGTTTCGTAACCAAACGAAAGGAAGCAAATTGAAGGTTAAATATGGGTTGGAAGCTTAATTAGTCAAAATGGTAAGGCACTGAATTACCTATTATCTGAATATGAAAACAAAAGCTACGGGAGCTTATATTTGAAAATTTATCCAAGTTAATTTTAGGGCTGAAATCATAGGAGCGAAATATTAAATATAAGGATGTGGTTCAACCATTGAAGCGAAATCTTTCCTTTTTCAACAGGAAATTTGCACTTTTTGAAGGATGCTGAGAAATGAGACAGTAGAAAACACTAAGCGAATTCTTCTAAAATAAGACTGACATCAAAACCATGAAATGTGGACGTGCCAAAGTGACGCATTCAACGGCTTTTGACGCAGTTTATTGTGGCTTGCTCTTGCTCCTATATCCTTCCGTTTTTGTCTTTTACACAATTCAATACAAACTACACTGACATTCTTCTGTTAAATTCATTAATATTATAATTCAGAGATTTTGAATTCTCAGCTTAGCAATACCACATCACACAAATTGGTTAGTGTGAATCATACTTGCTTTTACTACAGAGTTTAAGTGAATGCTTAAAATTTTAATAATAAAAGGATTAGCAAAAACACATGCTACTAGGAAATGATAAATAAAAGAGCAAATGCTAATTTGGTTTTGCTCTTGCTTAATTATTTAAGCAAAAGCTTTCTATGCTATGAATAAAACGAAGCATTTGATACAAATTATGAACAAATGCTGGAGAAATTTCGAGACCTGTTGCTATCCACCATTTTCAAAATGTTAAAAAGCACAAAGACAAAAAATAAACATTACGAATAAATAATATACGACTGGCTATTATCACTGCCTTCGTTCTAAGGAGTAGGAAATTAAGCGGGGAGTACCGTCCGCTGACTATCAGGCGCTATTTCTATTTTAGAAAAATCAACGTAGAGTGGATACCAAATCATTTCTTGTAACTATAGCGGATCCTTTGAGTCTTTAAAAGAAGTTACTTTGATGCCAATACAGTGAACGTTGACAAGACAAAAATTATTTTTTTCCGAAACGCAGGCAAAGTCAGGAAGGAAGACCTTCTGCTTTTTTTCTTAAACCTGTGGTTTGATTTTTCTTAGACTATAATTCTGCTCTCTTAGGCACAAATGACATTGGTGATTCTAGATTATTCAATGTCAACGACGATCTGTTTCTCCCGTTGAGTAGCCCAGGTGGCCGAGTTAAAAAGCGAGTTACTACTTCGTAATAATTCATAAGTGAAAAAGTTATAATACTCAAGGCAATATTACATATCAAAGGAATGATTTGGGTTGCTAGTTTTGAACTGAGGCGAATGCATGAATAGGTTATAATTTTTTAGATAAGATAAGAGAGATAAGATAAGTTTATAAAAATTTTAATTCGGGATCAGCAAGATTGCCTAAATAGGACTGCAGAAGTTCACGTTCAAATTAAGTTGTTAGTAGTAATGAAGCCGCAGTAGATTATTTTACTTCCAAAATTTTTTCCGCTGAGAACTCTCTCACCTTCGGGCATTGAAGGATTTCCTAGATTCTCAGCAAGGTGTCGACTCCACAGTCATAACTATTCATTTGTAGCCGTACATTTTGAACGTAAATATTTCACTGTTCCAAAGAATGAGTTCCAGTTATGAGTGAGAGCTACCCTATGACATTGAAGAAGTTGTTGCCTAGTTCTCAATGAATTGTTCTGCTCATCTTTAAAAAATACGGTCCAAATTAAATGTTTGTGATTGCTTAGATACTTAGTTACTAACAAAATTTTGATCCATTGATATGGAGGAACTAGAAAGCAAATGAAATCTATTGTAGCAATTCGAATGACACCATTCGTGAACTGTTCTTAATTAACGAATGGATTTGGTCTAATTATCCCTTGTTAGTTATTTAATACTAAGTCAGGTTTTCTACCGGTCCCTGTCCTAGTCAACTTATTCTAAACTAAATGACGGTTAGTCTCTTTAATATTATTCCATTTCAGCCATTCCTTCCTCTAAGTCTAATTCACAGGGATCGACTGAGCTAACCTCTGTATCAAAGAGTAGACAGCAAAGGTAAGTTACATAAGGAGGTCTCATAACTACGAATAACGAAAAATAACAACTTTTGAACTTTTGGGACAATTTCTATTGGAAATTCCCATTGCCAACCTGGTTTTTCCTCCAATGTATTTGGCATGGCCATACAAACTAATGGCAAAACATCGAGTAAGCGCTTTCGTATACAATTCAAGTGGCGAATACTGTTTATGATGACGAGAACGAGCAAATATTTGACAGGTGAGACTTAGAGAACTCCTCCGCCTTCTTCAGATTGAATTTGAATTCTAATTAAATAATCGGGCCTCCAAGGAAAGCACACTTCTACAAATCATCGTTCAAAAAATTGGTATTTTAGTTATTATTAAATTATTACAATCCGAACTTTTATTTTAATTAATCTTAGCATTTTTGATTCTGTTAGAATTTTGCAATGCCGCATTGTGCAGTGAGAACTTGTAAAAATCGAACATTCAAATCAAACTCAATAGGGATCTCATATTTTCGTTTTCCAAAAGAGCCAATGAAGTCTAAATGGGTGAAGAAAACGTCCTTAAAGAAATTCAATGGATATACCAGAGTTTGTTCTGCCCATTTTACGGATGACGACTTCTACAATCAAATTTCTCGAAATATTTTAATTCCAGGGGCTGTACCGAGTCTTGAATTGCAAAGAATTGTAAAGAACCATGCAAATCATGAATAAAAATAAATGTATGAATAATAATATCTGATTTTGCTTTCTTTAGATCCATTTCCAACAGATGCTAGAATTATTTTGACGAAATCAAAGTATAAGAGTGCGGATGTCTTCTTTGTGAATATAAATGGAACATCTACTGAAATAGTGTAAGTGCTCAAGTTAGCTGTGATTAATTTCGATATTATGTGTCTTAACACGTGTCTGTGCATTTATAGAGTCAACGTAACAAATGGAAAAGTTGAGCTCAGTGTCAATATTGAGTATATTGCAAATGGTCAAGCGAATCAACTACCGGTACTCAGGAAGAGATTGAGAAATTACAAATTAGCCAAAGATCAAGCCAAAAAAATGTATGAACAAACGGTAGTGAAGATAAATTCCTTCAAACGTGAACATTGTACACATTTGAGGTCAAAACTCTTGTTAAAAACACAGAAGGCGGCATATGTAAAGAAGTTAAGCGAGCAAAGAGAACAAATACGGATTCAAAACAATTGTCTCGCTCAGCGGTTCTCAATCAAACAACTCAAAATTTTGTTCAAGGATCAAATCAAAACGCATTGGTCGGAGGAAGACATTTCTAAGGCAATTGTACTTAGGGCCAAATCAGGATACGATTTAGTTCGAGATATTTGGAAAATTCCTCTTCCTGGCGTCTCAACTTTGCAACGATGGATTTCAAAAATTCAAATCAGGCCAGGATTGATCATACCTGTAATGAACTTGTTGAGCGCCCAGTTTGCAAATTCTACAGCGTTTTACCGCCAAGCTGTGCTAAGCTTTGATGAAATGGAACTAGATGGTACGATTAGCTATGATAGAAAAAACGATATAATCATTGGACCTCACTCAAATATGCTTGTTACATTCATCCGTGGACTTTACTCAAAGTCAAACAGCCAGTTCAGTACGGATTTGACCAAAAATTAACTCAAGCTGGCTTGCTTGAAATAATTTCAAAAACACATGCATCTGGAATTGATGTTGTTGCAACTGTATGCGACTTTGGCCCCAATAATCAGGCCTTGAAGAAAGAAATGGGAATTTGTCGAAACAAAACATTCGTCGCGCACCCAGCCACCGGTAAAAAAGTTTTCGTGTTTTTTGACATGCCGCATCTTATCAAGAGACTTCGTGATAATACTCTTGACTACACAATTCATCTTGGAGATGGTACAGATTTTTCTATCAAGGATTTTGAAATGCTGTTGAGAGTTGACTTTGGAGATTTACGAGTTTGTCACACGTGAGCACCTTACAGTGAAAGGAAGAGAACGAATGAATGTCCGGCCGGCAATGCAACTATTCTCAAAAAGTGTGGCCAAATTTTTCAAGTTATACTTTCCTAACAACGTGCGACTACGTCGAATGTCAGAGTTTATACTCTGGGTTAATGATTTGTTGACCTAATGAATTCAAGATATCAAGCAGACGTGAACTTCACATTAGTCCCCAACATGTTCAAATTCTGGATACTCTTGAATGTGAAATATTGAATATGCGAGTGGGAAATGTGAACCATCTACTCCCATTTCAACACGGATTTTTGATCACAACCAACTCTTTGAAGGGACTTTATAAGAAAATGAATGAGGGATCTCTATACATCAAATACATTATGACAAATCACCTAAACCAAGACATTGCTGAAAGTGGGTTTGGGTATATTCGTTCATAGATCCACCGTATATTACTTCTGGACTGCTTTCTAAACTGATGAACATTCAAACAGACGAATTAAACTCGAGTATTGACTCTGATGTTGAAGCCAGATTAGATCAAATTGTTCCTCGGGACAAAATTACAACGGAGACGTGGACTGCTTACAATAAGTCTAACTTTTAGTCAAAGAATTTAGTCTGATACTAATATTAATAAATATAATATAATATAAATATTAATGATAGTGTGAATATGTGTATGGATTCCTTACATCGAAATTTCAACACACATTCCCGCAAATGGTCCTTGATCAAAGTTCACAAAATAGGACTCGAACTACGTATGAATTGATTAGTATTAATGATTTATTTAATATCTTTATAATAATTCAATCTATTATTTTGTATTCAGATGGTCACAGGAAATTTATGAAGGAAATATCTGTCTGCCGTCTAATGAATGGATGTCTACATTCAAGACGTTTTATGAATATTTTAATCAGTTTCACTTAAGAAAGAACTACAAGGAATATGATTTAAACAGAGTGTCAGCAGTCTGTCGCTTGCTCAGCAAGAAATTATCTTCTGTTTTTCCAGAAATTCCTATCAGCGTTATAAATTACTATGTAAAAGTTCGAACAACTCTTCGTGTCAAATCTATTAACAAAGAACTACAAGTTATGCGTAAATGGAAGAATAGAAATTATGTTTCGAACTCCCGAGGAAAGGAATTGGAGACATTGGAGAACGATTACAAGGAAACACCGGAGCCGAATTCTTACCTCAAATGATCATGAAGTGCCAATGGATTAGTTTACTTGGTTAATGTTTTGTTATCTGTAGTCACTATTTAAGTGTTTCACATAGTTCTCTATTCAAATTAAATCGTTTTCTTGGACAAAAATGTAGTCAAGTTAATTCCCTTTTCATACTTGCATTAAGTGCAAAGTGAATTTGACAGGTTGCTAAGACAGTCTTATCGAACCTCTTAAAAAGGCTCATTTTTGAGGTTTTTGAAAAAATCGTCGTTATGAGACCTCCTAATGTAAAACAGATGTCTACTCTCCTTGGTCTGTATCATCTGACTCGTATCTGACTTTGGAGAATTGCCAATACTAACTTCCTGCCGTAAATGACCAGTAATTTCAATTACAATTCCCTTCTTTGGATATAACTTGCTAACGGCGGGGCGGATTTGAATCAACCATGGCTTGAAATGTTCATTAAGGGCAGGACAATGTGATAGCGTCATGTATAAAGCAGCCCTATGAAAGATAGTAAACGGTAAAAATCCCCCAAACCCTTTATAATCCATTTGAAAATGAACAAAATCTATCAAAATCCAATATTCTAACCGTGGGATTTGGTTTAATTTTTCACATGATTAGTATAATTATATTTTCTATTGAGTAAAGGAAAGGAATTGTGTTGGCATACGGGTGGATTTTGTGTAATGATGAATTAATGATAAAATCCTGCATTTTAATTTTCTCGTGGCTGGGTTTTTTTTGTTTTTAACCTTTTTTTTTGGATTTTTAGGAAGTTTTTTTTTTAGGATTTGTACAAAATTTATAAAAAATTTTTGAATCTTATACTTCAATCAATACCGTACTGCGGAACTAACTGAACTATACTGGCCCATAGCTTAGGCAAAGATCCATAGCTTAGCCAAAAGTCCATTGTGTAGCCAAACGTCCATAGCCTAGCCAAGCGAAGCCATAGCATAGCCAAAAGGAAAGAGTCGAGCGGTGTAGATAACTTTCCTTTCAACTGTACTCATATGCTATTGTAGATTTAAAAAGTGCAGATAGGATATAATTAATATGGACAGAGACCGGTTCCACACGAAAGTGATATTTATACGCCTCTCGAACACGAGTTTTTGAGTTGAGTAGGCAATTAATAGTTTACTGACTTGCAACAGCATTGGAACTTGTCAAGCATTACTTAAAAACAAAGTAAATAAAAATGTAAAAACAAAAAAACCCCATTTTTTGCAGCAGCCCGATACCCAGGTTAATGAAAAACGCAATTGATTATTTGGCCCATGCAACCATGGATAATTCTTAATGGGGAAGCGAATAGTGAATGGATCCACGCGTGGAACCATACCATACCCTTTCCTCACGGCTAGGCTTTGGACCTTTGGTTAGGCTATGGACCCCAATAGTTAGGCTATGGATGAATTGATTAATATTACGATAAATTGACAATTAATAAATAAACAAACTCAGCAACAGCCCAGGTCTTCTCGTCCAAAAGAAAACATCTCGCTATTTCTAAGCCCGCAAGTGCACACTATAAGGTTTCATTAGTCCTTAAGGTTGAAAATATCCTACAGAGTTGGACCACGTATGAATTAAATTCCCCCCATCAACACGGGGTTCAAATAGCCCATCTTCTCATTCTACTCCCAAGTTCAGCAGGCAGTTAAGTAGTAGAAAAAATACTATAAGGTTGTTAACAAACAAACTTCCATTAGGGGGCGTAAATTTATTAAAACTAATGGCATGGCTTATTCTTTATGGTTAATGAAGAAAATATATTTTTTTGCTCTTATTATAAAATTTAAAATGTCAACTGCTTTAATCCAGCCAAATACAAAATAAATATTTGGGCGGTATTTTGTGTCTAAATATTTTATTATTACAATGTCATAAATGCATTATATAATCGAAATTAGCCAGATGTAATGACTACAACAAAGAACATTGATGGTTTTATTGATGATGGAATTGAAAGCTTGCGCTGGTAAAGTTATTAAAGGAGTTAACGATGTTAGTAAATATTTTTTCCCAATAAGATCTTGGTGGATGATGAAGAGGAGATGGTGAGTTTAAGGAATTGTAGCGTGAGAAGGGGTTGGCCCTTGGATCCCCTGGACGAGTTCTTCAACCTTGTCCAATCCCAAGTATTCCAAACGAGGAATTTTGTATTAGTAATAGTAGCCACATGAACTGCCAGTTCTTGAGCCGTTCCTTTTGTCAACCCACAGATGTCTGGATATCTGGAAATTCAATTTGTTAAATATGATTGAATAAAACGGGACGAGTAATATTATGTTCCTCTACTTTTTGTTATTACCGGATGTTATTAGTCTTAGTTATAACTACACTAGTCAATTTATAATTTATTTAGATAGAAAAGTCTATAATATAAATGAAACTGCTCGACATGTACAAATCAGTGGCTAACCCATGATAAACTATACATCGTTCCTAATATTTTTGTGTATTGCAGCTACTCAATAGCTTGGGATACTGTGTGATCTAACCCCCACCAGGGGTTATATTAGCCCACCATCTCATTCTACCCCTCCCAGTGCTACGACTCTTAAGGATATTTCTCGCTTAACCGCTAGATAGATTTTGTTCATGCACGGTTAAAATTAATAGCTAGGGTTGGTACTAGCAGATGGAGTTGGAATATGTATATATCATCCCCGTTTGGAGATATATTAGCTTCAAATCTCCCAGTCCTTCAGCCCAGGAGTGGATTTCTTGAATGAATGAATGCAATTAATGAATTGAATGAATGAATGTTTATAAAGACAAAACAAGGGGAAAAAAACTAATTTAAGACAAAAAATTGAGTTCCTGTCAAAGTGTGACCGTGAGAAATTATATCTTTGCACCAAATCTCATGGCTGTATTACTTCTGACTACGAGATGGCAGCTTCAATGGCATTTATGATACGACATCAGGAACTACTCTTCGAGTTATTACTACTTTATGAAAAATCTAATTTTAAGGTTTTTATAATAACATTTATTCCATATATAAATAATTTGTTGGTTCATTTATCATTATTGCTTTTATTATATTATTCTGTTATACCTGAGACGAATGGTTGGATTGTGGTGACTTCAACCTACTCAACTTCAACCAAACTCAAATTTTAGCCGACTTCTACAACCCAGTAGGTATTGTACTGCACTGGCTATAGCATTTAGTACTACACGCTGACATGACCATTGAATAAGGAGTTTTGGTTTGTGCAGAATAAAAAACCGAAAATATAAAAATATTTTCAAGTTCGCGTGCCCCGTAGTGAGTATCTCGTATGTTCCTAAACGGGTGGTAGCCATCAACGCTTTAAATTACTTCAGGAGGTAAGTACTACAAGGATAATTAGTTTAGAAAAGCAAATAATGCCATAGCCTAGGTATAACTTGTCATAGCTTAGCCAAAAAATGCCGTAGCCTTGCCAAAGCTTTCCATTTCTTAGCCAAATAATGCCTTAGCCTAGCCAAATAATACAACAGTCTAGCTTGCTACTCCCATAGCCTATATATATATATCCCCGGTTACATTTACCACTTATCTCTGGTTACATTAGCCTCAACCCCAGGAGTGAATTCCTTGGCAATGACTTGAATTGTTCACTGTGGGTAGTACTAGATGATGGAGTAGGGGTATGTTTGATCCACCCCCCATTTGGGGTTTCATTAGCTTCAAATCTCATTTTGGCCCTACCGTCCTTGCGCCCTCGAGTGGATTCCTTGGCATTGGCTGAGTGCATTTTTATAAACTATAGCTTGATTTGTTGCACATGGTTAGTACTAGATGATGAACTGGTGGCTTGTATGTATCATCCCCATCAGGGCTAATTTTAGCCAATCATCTCATTTTCCGCCACCAGTCCTCGAGTCAAATGTGAATTTCTCTGTATTGGATGGGTGAACTTTTATAATCTCTGGCTTGAATTGATCACTGCGGTTAGTACTAGATGAGGAACTAGCGGGTTGTATGTATCATCCCCATCAGGGCTAATTTTAGCCAGACGTGGGGATGGAGTCATTGGATCCTGATTGTTTAATTACGAAAAACGTAGATAGATAAGAACAAAATCAAAAGTAGGCATTATCTAATTTATAAATATTTTATATCTATATGTTCACAATTTTTTTTTCATTTACCAGATTTGATGACTTTTGCTATTCAAATATCATGTACATCAATAGCATAATCCGCGATTTTTTCAAAACAACCTGTGGAGGCTCTATCCATGTTCAATTTGGGACAACAAATACTTCCAAGCTTATTCCAGGGAGAGCCCAGGGATAGGTAGCTATGTGGATGTGATATGTGACAGAGGCCAAAATGTCATTTCATTCCTAAAGTCTCAATAATCATACAAGTATTTTTTTGCTAACGGTTGATCGGAATTCTAATATCTATGGTTTAAATTAATCACTAAGGTCTAGACTATGTTTAATATGAACTAGTGGGATCCTCGTTACGAGGACTACATCCCATTCTGGGAAATGATTGCATACAAATTTGAAAATACCTCTATTCTTCCATGAGTCTCTATGCCCGCATTGATATATCTCGCTAATATTGAACAAATTTGAATAATTGAAGTGTTAGTAACATGTATTAGGAATATCACTAAAGGATAAAAACACCTGGCTCACCACTAGTCAAGGGTAACAAAATTGGTCATTTGTTTTGGGCCAAAATTCCTTCACAACATCAGCATTTCTGGTTAACCTTTGGGTAGATATGGTGATATGAAGAATTCATGGTTAGTTTCAATTCAATATGACCAGAAAATATATAAAGCCTGAGTTGTGACACCCCCCCCCACCCCCAATTACTTAGATAAGACTTATGACTTCATTAAAAATATGCATTACAATATTTGTTAAAAGTTTCACAATTTCACGAAATGGCCCATCCAGTATTACAATTTCCAATCCTTACGACAAACTCTTTGAATATTGAATAGCTAGAATTGACATTGTTAATGAAAAACCTGAACGTAATGTTTTCTACCATCATTTAGTCATTCATCCACAACATACACAATAGTGACCATCGATTTTGACCTCGCCCAGTGAGTATGCTTGTAATGTGATCCTCTAATAATTTCGGTCTGATTTTGAGTTGAGACTACTTGTTCATACAAGCAAGGGGAAAGGAAATGGAAATAAAAGTATGGTTTGTAATCTGTAGGCATAGGTTCGTCCTATACGAATAGGTTCGGTATCTACATTTTTCTGTGTACACAAAAATATAGTGTGTAGTGTGTAGTGTGTGTGCATGCGACCTTGAGTACGTTTAACCTACGAAGGAATGTGGAGGAGGAATTATTTTCTCCGAGCAAACAAAGCCATCCTCTTCCAACCACGTTCTCCTCTCTTCACTCAGTGTAAAAATTCATTTAGTCGTTGGTTTCCCGAACGAATCAAATCTAAAATCTGTTCAATAGTTCAACTTTTAATCTAATTATTTTCTGACTCAATCCCTGCCTAGTACCAAGGGTCTGAAAATCCCATTTTTGCATCTCAACGACAGAGAATTTGGACCACGGTAAGACGACTACGACTTTGGATTACATTTGACCAACGATACAGAATTTAACGGGAACATTGAATTAGTAAGTTGAACTAAAACTTTGACGTTTAGGTATGTGTGAACCAAATAAGATAATAAGGGATAACGGTAAAGGAATAATTTTTTTTAATATGTGCAGTAGAAATAGTGTTCAAAGATCCTTCCCAGCTGATTTCATTTCATTGAATCCAGGTTTCATATATAATTGTTGGAAATTTTTATCATTGTGGAAATTGGAACCCCATAACACGCGAAAAGAAATGAACGTAAGTGCACAAAAGTTATTTTAATATCCGCAATCACTCTGCTCTTGTCTAATACAATGTAATTTTGAAATTTAATTTTTATAGTACGACAAAAATGAAATACCGCCAGATGGAGAGGACATTGTTATTGGCATCGAACTTGGAACTACCAATTCTTGCGCTGCTGTTTTCATGAACAATGATTTGCTAGCCCTCAATAATTGGGAAGACAAATCCGCAACACCGAGCGTTGTTTTCTGGTCAAAAGACACTTGTTCTGTTGGGAATCAAGCACGAAAAAAATTATTCACATTTCCAAGGCAAACATTCTGGGGTAAGCCGTATATAATTGTTTGAAATTCGCTGATGATTTAGTTGTGCGAATCATTATACCATTTCATTATATTAACGTTCCTTTTGTTCTAAATGCAGGAACAAAACGATTCATTGGAAGAAATTTCAATGATCCTGTCATTCAGGAAGATAAAAAATGTATGGGTTATACCATAGTGGCTAAGCCAGATGGGAAAATTGGATTTGATGTCCCTGGTGTGGAAAAACCCTTGGGTCCCGAATGCATTGCAACTGCAATTTTGGCTGAAATAAAATCTTATTCACTACTTCGACTAAAAGGGAAGAGGATTACAAGAGCTGTCATAACTGTTCCCGCCTACTTTACTGAGGCACAAAAAGCCGCAATAAGAGCTGCTGGTTCCATGGCGGGTTTAGATGTTCTATATCTTCTAAGTGCGCCTACTGCAGCAGCTCTGGCCTACGGCTACCAATTCCGAGTGAGTTCAAATTTGAGTTCTATTTAAACTTTGAGTGTGTTTCCGATGTTAAGCAACCCCTAAATCATGTTTACAAATTATTTGTTAATTCAAATTTTAGTTGGCTCGTAATAAGACCATCATGGTCATAGATCTTGGAGGAGGGACATATGACATTTCAGTAATAGATGCTGAAAACATGGTTTTCAATGTGGCCGGAAGAGCAGGGGATTCTCACTTTGGTGGTCAGGATGTGGATGTTATCCTTGCTCGGTACTGTATGGAACAGTTTGAAAAGATGACGGGAAAAAAGTTTGAAAGCCAAGGGCCTTTCTATGCCAAGTTGATAAGGAAATGTGAAAAAGCAAAAATTAGTCTTACGGATTTACGGTTTGTCTCAATAGATGTGAATTTTGGTGAGGAAGAAGTAACCATCAACGTGTCGCGTATGCTATTTGATTCCTTGCTTGCTGACTTCCTTGACAACTTGAAGGGAACGATTGATTTGGTAAAATCCACATCATTATTATGATTGACCATAGTTGACAAAATGAAAATATTCCCATCATTTCATATCGCTATTTAATCTGGTTCAATATTTTTTTAAATTTTAGGCATTAGAGTCCGCACAAACGAACATAGAAGGGATTGATCTTGTCCTGCTAGTTGGAGGAGCTACAAGGATCCCGGCTGTTCTGGCTCACATTGAGTCATTAGTAGGCCAATCTAAAATCTCTGAAGAGCTTAGCAAGGTTGAGAGTGTTGCCAAAGGAGCAGCACTTCTTGCAGCTAAACTCTCTGGTGTTCAATCTCCTAGCTTAGATGGATTCATCTTGCAAGATAGAACGACATTCCCCATTGGAGTCAAAACCATTTGTAAAATAACGAAAAAGATGAAATTTTCTATTCTAATAAATGAGAATACATGCATTCCAGCCAAAAGTTTAGACGGATATTTGTTTACAAATTCCGTGGATGACGTTTCGGAGTCAATTGTTCCCGTAAGGAATGAGTGCTGACTGAAGTTATGAGTACGATCAATGAATATGACTATGATTTATAATTCCAGGTCATTGAAGGGCCTTATACTGGCCCTGAAGATATTGAGAAAAATGTGGTGATGGGAGAAATTGTTGTTCACTACAAGGAAAAACTCAAAAGGGGAGAACAGCGAGTTGAAGTTAAGATTGAAATTGACGTCGATGGTCAATTGAAAGCAATTGTTAGAGATTTGAGAAGGAACTTCCACGACATCTTGGACTCCAAAATAAGAAAATGGGAAATGGATCCTTTCGAGCGTCTGCTGACAACCGAACAAATCTTGATTTGGAAGAGGAATAATGAATTGGAAGAAAAACGAAGGATTGAAATTGGATCCTTCCAAGCTAAGTGTTTAGCTTTAATGCGTGAAATTCGTAAGAGACTGGCAGTAGAAGGGTCAAATGAAGGTAATGCATACACGTTTTACTACCACCAATGGATTTAATCCAATAGTACTTATTTTATGTTTCAAACATTACAGGGCTAACTAACCTGCTGGACAGCCTAAATAGTCTTCAACATACTTTCTCTGACCAAAGTAATGTTGAGGAGTTTAAGGTGAAACTTAGTGGCATTTGTAATGAGTTTGAAGGAAAAAAGGAAGGTGGAAAACATCCAATGCCTTCATCATCTAAGAGGTCAATGGATGATAGACTGAAAGAGATGCCGACGACTAAAAGAACTTTGACAGGGTATTTAGGTGAGAATCTAATCATAGCACTATTTCAGCCTCAGCTAGTATAACTATACCTAGCCATCATTTTTCATTGACTAGGTGAGTCTGAGCCCAAAAGCTCATCCAGTGACGATGACAGTCAATCAAGTTCAGCTTCTTCCAATGATGATGATGAGAATGAAGATGATGACAACATTGGATGTCCATAATTGATTGATTTTATTTCTTTCTCCAGGCATTTCAAACATTAAGTATTTAATTTAATTTTTTATAGTTCCTCAGTGGAAATTATTATTATTATTATTATTAGTATATAATATAACTTGGAAAAGAAATATTTCGTTTTGAAGTCCTACCTTGAGTTCTACATTCAATTTCTCTAGTGAATATACAAATAATTCTACCGTCTCTTAGATTTTATATAAAACCTATATTCGTGTGATATGGATGCATCGTAAGTATACAACTCTTGTAAAATCAATTCCCACCTTCACTGAAACCCGTTCACCCTAACTGTTACTAAAACATTTTTTTATCCAAATTATAACTCATCATCATTTTTGTATCAACATGTCATTCAAACATGAGAAAACTATCAGAGTCCTTTTCCTCGTGAGTCAATTTCTCGCTAACTATCCAACAGATTTTGATCACCCATGGCTTCGCAGGGTTAGTTCTATCCGATTGAGTAGGCTAATCTATAAATTACCACTCATTAGGGGTATAAATAGCCCAGTATGAATCTGGATTTACCACTCCCAGTCCTCCTACTCAGGAGGAAATTTCATTGAAATGGTTGGGCGGATTTGAATCATTCGTGGCTTGAATTTTTCACTATGGATAGTACTAGAAAATAGGATAGCATTATGCTTGATTAATCTCTCATATAAGGTAACAAATATCGTTGAAATCCCCAAAATTCTTTGAAAATCCACCGACAGACCGCCTGTGCAAGTCACTGATTTGCCACAAACATATGACACAGTACCAAGTCATGCATTATATAAAATATCATAAAATGTTAATCATGTAGCAGGCTACTGCTCAGGTAACGAGAAAACCTATGCTTTTTTTGGCCCATGCAACCATGGGTAATATTTGTTGGGTAGGCCAACAGGAACGTACAGTACATGAAACACGTATTAATGTGGGAACCCTCCCATTGGGGTTTCCCAATGTATTTTTGTGGCCCATGCAACCCAAGGTAAGTTAAGTTCGGTAGGCGAATAGCCTGGATCCACTCGTAGATCCAGACCCTTTCCCATGTTAAGCTTCAAAGGGGACCAGTGGCTAGGCTATGGACCCATGGCTAAGCAATTGGTTAGGCGCTTGGCTAGGCTATGTCCCAATGGCTAGGATAATGGTTAGGCCTTTGGCTAGGCTATGGATTGATTCATGTTAAATTAAACAACATCAAAATAAATACTGAATTATAAGACAAGGCCAACCGAACATAAATGGTGCTGTAGTGGAGGGTGAGGCCAGTAGGCGCACAGTGAGAGTGGTGCTATATTATATGGTGCTACGTTATAATAATAATTAAATTAAATAATAGATTATAGTCCTAATATTTATTAAAACAGTATCAAATAGGCCTAGGCAAATAATAGCTGAATACATAAACATCGTTGATCATTGCTTATTGACTATTGAATTGAAACAAACATTTCTATATTCTACTTTTAGTTAACATTAGATAATACAAAAATTGAAAACGCAATATCAAAACAGTAGTGTAGCCCTCCCTATTTAATTCGCCTTCTGTCGATACTTTACATACAGCTGATACAGCTGACTCAAAAACTCTCCAACCATAAGAGCGGCGCCGCATTTTGGAAAGCCTTAAAGCAATTAAGAAAGAACTCGTCAAATCCGACAAATATAATTGAGGACAAAATCTGGACGCCGTACTATAAAGACAAATTTACTGGTGAGGATATAATCAATTTGCCGAGCGAAATGGAAAACACAAACATAGAAGACGAGATACTAGACAGGGAAATCAACGTATTAGAAGTTAAAATGCAAATGAAAAAACTAAAAAGAGGCAAAGCACCTGGGAAAGACAAACTACCAAACCAAATATGGAAAGCTCATTCCCCATCATTGCTAACATCACTATGCATTTTACTCAATATGTGTTATAGCACTGGGAAAGTTCCAACTTCTTGGTGTGAGGCAATAATTTCCCCGATTTATGAGAAAGGCGACAGATCTAAACCTAACAATTACAGACCCATTTCTCTGTTACAAACGATACTAAAACTTTATACAATGATTTTGGCAAGCCGCCTTCAAGAATGGAATAAGAAGAACAAGA